>JASKGN010028982.1:0-13737 GCA_030556245.1 Falagria sp. GC000072 | reverse complement strand
TTGAAACTATTTGTATACCAAGAGTAACAGTAACCGTAACATGCCATTACGGTGTGCAATTACAAACTCGAAAAGCTTGGAAACTAAAGACGTAAAGACGCAAACAGCAAGCCAGGAATGTTTCATTAGTACCTCGGTGGCATCGAACTAATGGCACGTGTGCCGCCACCGCCACCACCGACGCAGTCAAGCTAGTTGAATATTATCGATCATTGGTGGCTAATCACAACTCGTCCTGTTTATATTGAAATTCTTCATTCGTTTGCTCTCTTTTCATTTTATTTCATTTTTTCTATTTTTATTTATTTAAAGTAAATAAATTTAGTTTTAAATTGAAAATAGTTTTTCAATGGTTTTGTAATTAAATAGCAATTTTCTAAATGTAATTATAGAGGAAAACGCATATTGGAACGGAAAACTAATTATTCAGCTTTTGACGTGATGGTGCACAAGCTGCGCATGAAAGTTTCTGAATTGAAAGCACGCCGTGATTGTGTTCGCTGAAAAACCTAAATAATTCGCATTAATTAAGAAAACCGCGAGCGCTTGCGATTACCTAATGCAGTTCCGTGTTGTGGAAAACCACAACCCCAAGCGGATAATTGAAAAATGTGGCTGTTTTCATAATTTATTGTTTGATATTGTTCGTTTCTTCACGGTTTTCTATGCATTTAAAATTTGCGTTTATCTAAAAGTTGCCAAGTTATAACATCCACTTTTTGTTCTGTTTTCATTCAGTTTCATTTATTAATTTAATTAATTAGTTTTTGCGCTTCTTTGAGTAATAAAAGTGTCTTTGAGAGAAATAGTCACATGAGCATACTTCGAGTTAGGATATAATTTACCAACTTGGATTATGATGCAATTAAATTCATAATGAGATTGTGAGATTCTCTCTCTTTGGGTTTCAATTTCCATTTACATTTGTGCCATAACTATAATTATATTTTCTTCTTTTAGTTATTACTTTTGTGGCAAGAAAATATTCAATTAACTTCATCCTTATTTTAGTAATTGTTAATTAAGAATTAAGATTAAAAAATTTAATCACTCGTCAATTTTTTTAAGTCAACTTTAATTTTCTTTTTAAAAATACCAATAAAAGAAAAGAAAGCAAATTAAAAAATGCCATCGTTGACAAATATCAAAAGAAAAACGGATAAAGGACGAAAGATAGAAAATAGAAAAATTAAGGATAATGATTTAAGAAACCAAGGGAATATTGCTATGCAGAATAATTGGTTAAATTTGCATTTTGTCATGATTTTCTGTACGAAAAACAATTTCTAAGAAACATTCTCTTTTCCATAGAAATTTAGAATTTTTTAAACTCTCTAGTTATTAAGATTCCAATAAATTAAAAACAAACCTGTTCAGATTTTTATTTCTTTTTTATTCCACTTTTATTTGTTTGCTTCCAGTCTTTGATTGTTTGTACTTTTTGTTGTGAAAATCATAATGTAATTGCTTCCATAATTTAATGTCTTGTTGAACTCTGTTGGATTTCCGTTATTTCTCATTTGTTTTCATCCCCTGCGCTGTTTGTCTTCAATTCCAACATCGGTCTTATTGCATTTTTAATAACTCATTTACCCTATGTCAGCAGGACTTAAACTGTTCATAAGTAGGTAGGCAGGTACTTAATATCCTTCTTAACAACTCACAAATAAATAAATACGAGAATTACGTTCATAATATTTTTTTGCTTTGTTTTTTTTTATTTTTTCTAGTAAAATTTTTCTTTTTTAATGTTAGCACAAGTGTAAAACGCTATAGTATCTATATTTCAATGCAACATCAAATCCGATATGTCCGACACGCCGAAGCGGATCCGAAGTCCTTGTATCCTTTTTTATTTTTATAACGCTATGTGATTTACGAGCGTTACTTCGTCCTGAATACGGTGCCTAGTCATCCAACCGACATATCCTGGTATGCATACTATAGTGTGTTCATTGCACGCTTATTTATTCATAAATGCTTCCATTACGAGTTAATTTTTCTTTCCTATATCATAGGAAAAGCGATAATGCAAATTGTCATTGTTTAAATTTTAAAAAAATTTAAATTTTAAATTCAGGTAATTTTTATTATTTTTTAAAATCCTGTGTATATCAATATGCATGTTTAAATATTTATGAATGTTTTATATTTATACATTTTGAAATTTTAATAATTCAATCTATTGGGAAAGTTTTTTCAATTTATATGCAAATAATTCCGGAGTAATTATTTTTATAAATTGTTTAATATATTCTAGGTTAACAAAAATATTATTTACATCACAATTTTAATTTTAATTATTTATTTAAAATTATCCTTTTATGAGCCAATTATCGTTTTTCGATTTAATAGTCTTAAAATATAAATAGTACAACAAATTAAATAACAGAACCGGAAGTGTCATAATGCACGTTTTGCATTAAACACATGTTACGACGAAGGCTGTTAAAAGGATAAACGTACAGAATGCGAATGAATAGGTTAGCTACGCAACGAAATGGCGGTACAACGCATATAACGCCTAAGTTAACGACTATCCTTTTCGTCCTGTTCCTGCTTTAGTTAGTTTTACTCAAAACGCTTCTGCTGCATTCATATCAGACGAGGGTTATTAGTACGTTTTGCAGGATGGACGATGGACGAACTGGGGTGTACTCAGTATATACGTGCAATGGAGGATGTTATATGCAAGTTACAAAGGATTCTCGTAAACGACCATCCGTGTGTGTTTAATAGTCTAGGTTTAGATAATAACTTGAAAAGTTACAAGCAGTTATTAAAATATTGTCTTTTCGAAAGTAAAAATATTATTAAATTTTATTTTTAAAATTAAAAGAAGATGGGATTCATGATAATCCCTTAAAGCTCTTCTAGAATGAGGTTAATTTGCATCGGATAAAAATAATTCAAGCCACCACAAGGAAGAATATGCGCGTGCCATCGTAAAACGTAACAAATTAATTAAGCAATCTGCGGAATGGACACGAAAGGAACGTGACTTTAGTTCGGAATCAACAATCGGCGTATCGCACGATCACGGAACCATTTCTAGGTACCTTCAAGCTAAGGGCATTAAAGGCGCTTCTTCGCGTGCTGTTACATACGACTGTTTTTATTTCTGAGATATCCTTGGCGTGCGGAGTGATTCTCATGCAAATTCTCGCATTTGCATCGAAATGGCAATATTTGTAGTATGTACGTACACATATACGATCTACGTTGCCGATATTAAATTTGTTTACAAGGAAGAATAACTTTGAGATGGCAACAAGATGAGAACAAGCATCTATTTTATACGAGTAACGTACTCGTAATTTATTTAGAAAATTCTTCTCGAAAATGAAAAATTTCCAGGATCATAATTCTAAATTGAATTTTATTTCTTTTAAAATTCTCGAAATTTTGTTACATTGTTAGTTTGTTTGCATTTGTAGCTGTCCCAAATGCAATTTAAACGGGATCATCTTCACGATTTTGACTGCGTAACAACACACTCGATGCAGGTTTGTATCGAGATTTGTCGAGCAAACATTGCATCCCATTTCAAAAGCGAAATACTTGCGTGTATACTTTACTTTAGTCCTTACAGCTGTAGGGTTCCCATTGCGATGCTTGCACGCGCAATTCTATTCCATTTTATGTCCTCCTCACACATCCTCTTTACTCGGATGCTTAAATCTAAGCCAAGCCAAACGGAGCATTGCACGTTTTCAAAAAAATTTACAAAATTTTTAAAAAAAAATTGCATTTTAATTTGCTGACATTGTTGGGCCGGGAGCTATAGCAGATTTTTATAGATATACGCTATAAACGTTTATTAATGAAAATATATATGATATTTATGCAGAAGTGGAATGAATACAGAAATTTGCATCAGTTGGAACGACGCGTAGGAGTGCGAATGGGGACCTGTAATTTTCTGTTGTTTCGCGGGCGGTGGCGGCAAGCAACGCAGGAAGTGACGAGCGATTTGCATGAAAGAGCCGTTCGTTATGGCAATTACTGGTCCCGCATGCACGCTCTATCTGCGATTTCGCGCACATCGCGCAAATATACATAAATCCTTTATGCGAATTCTGATTCTCACCTCGACTCCGTCTCCGGAGTGAATAATTTCCAAATTATTCCTGCATTTAGCAACTTTATTACTACCGCCTACTACCTTTTACAGGTATTAATTCCATGTACAAATCGTTGCAATAATAAATTAAATTATTACAAGAAATCTGATGGGTTTGATTTCAAACGAAATTCATTGTGGCAGATACAATGAATAACCAACACGGATTAATCCATAGGAAACTGAATGAAATAATAATGCGATCGACATGGAAGCGTATCCTGCATAAAATCACAAAATGCATAATGTAGCACTGTGTCAGCTTACAGCCGATGCTCTATGTTTGCGCATCCAATTTTAAAACGTTATTTCGCTCTTGTGTTGCCGTGTTGCGTTAATAGCAGAATGGATTAATCCAAACACGAAGGGCATTTAATGAACGATGTGATGCGGATGTTATTTTTGTTAACTACCATCCAACAGCTCTCCTACTACATCCAGCTTTTCTCCAAACGTGTTCTGGTTGCAAAATTTCTCTCTATTTCGATATATTTATTTATTTATTTGGTTCTGTTCAATTATTTTGTGTCAAGTTATTTATTGGGGCTTTTAATAATTTGGCTTTTAGTTGTAATTAGCTTTAATTTTATTTAAACTTGATTGGATTTTATGGCAAAACTTTTTTTTGTTACAGGTGAGTGATAATTATTCCTTGAAAGTGGTGGGGACATCCGGCTCGAAGGTACAAACTTTTTCTTTATTACTGAAACCAATTTGTAAATAAAAATTAAATTAGTGCAGAATATTCTTCGGTTAAAAATATATCACAATGAGATGATACTATTCGAGACTGCTACATTGTAGTTTCCATTCCCAGACAGTATTATTACATTCAGGAGTCGCTGAAAGCCACATTGTTTCAACGGAAGGCACGCGTCGTTCTCAAACTCCTTCTGAGCGCTTCCAATATGAGATCTGCAACAACTCCAGTTGCAATTGCAATAGACTGCAATAGTAGTAGTTCATAACCGAATGAAGTTCTGAGCTCATATGAGACATGAGACGCCAGACATGACACGAAATGTTAGACTGTTTATATACCGAGTGTTTAGGGTGAAAGGGTAACACCTATAAAGTTCGTTTTAGAGGGAGTGAAACTATAGCAATTGTAATATATCACATAAGGAACTAAGAGAATAATACGATCCATGCTCGATTATTACTTGAGTACATGTTTATGCGAATTGTATTATCATACATCATATTGTGGAATGTCTTGTTGTAGGGTTTCCATGTATAGAGTTTCTATAGTTATGTAGTGTACATGTTACTTCTACAATAGTTACTTCAGTTTACAGTTGCTCACTTGGGTTGCTTTTGTTAGGAGTTGAAAGAACGTGCGATATGACACAAGTTGTCTTCACATTTATGTGATGATAAAATGAAATGATACGAAATGAATTGCATACTTTATATAGCGTTTTATTATTATTTTTTCATGTTAATTTTATTCAGAAATCAGTTTACTTGAATGTCAGTAAGAGTTGTGAGCTCCGGAGCTGAGTAGTGGACACCTTTTATACCTAAGTACTAGAATAAAAGTGGGGGAGGTTAGAGTAGTGGGAGCAACCAATCAAGTTAAGTTCTTAACGCGGGAGATTGGGAGATTTGAAACTTAGTTTAACGCGCTTACAAACAACTCATTGAAATTAAATTATAGTTGAGTGAACCTCGAATTTTCTAATTAGCAATTAAACATGAATGGAACTACTTTTAATTAAAAGCTGCAATACTAGTTTTTAATTATGCTTTTACATCCGAATGGCCATTAAAACTACGTTCTGCAATTCTACAAACAAGTGGAATGTTCTCCAGATGCATTTGACAAGATGCAGCAAGTTGCAAATCCTTTAAAAGAAAAAATAATGATTTCTGTTCTTTCCTTTACTTTTTCCAAACTTTCCTTCGTTTTCTTTATCTCAACAAAGATCTTTTCATACAGCATGTTCAAGAATTGCAGAAATCCTTAAATAACATACTACTAAGAAGTTGTTATCATCTGTTGCATCTGCAAAGGTTTTTCATCCCTGTATAGGCTTGATCCCAGAGCTCAAAAAGCTGAAAGAAGCGCGAGTTTGCATTTAATTAAAGGTCCCGGTGCCAGATCCGCGCCGCACACAATTATCACACCATTACTGTTCTCGCGCGTAAAAGAAGCTTGCTCCACACGACGGCAATTACATTAATGAGCAAACAACCAATTATCGCTCAACGACAACGCCCATGCTGTTATATATCTCTCTCCTGAAGACTTTGCGTTCTTCATAATTGTGCTGCGCTCGTTCGTTGTTTCATTCCTTCGATTTAATTATGCAAATAAAGAATGACGATGGAAAAAATCTTGGTCGGTAATGAGAAGCCATTATAATTTTTAACCATTAGGTACAGACGTGAAAAATTAAAACTGGAAAGTTTTCATTCGTAAAAAGTTTCTAAAACAAACATTGGAATATAAGAATCCATCAAATTTCAAATAAAGCTAAAAAGACGCCTGAAGCTGGATGATTATATTCACATACACAGATAATGAAGTTAGCACCGAGTGAGAGAAGTTTGATGCGATGAAGCCGCAGTAGTACAGCCAACATCTCCCAGAAGGAGTTGGATCTAATGGAATAATAAGTTTGCAAGACGGGATCGCGGTATGAGGCTGTTGGCGCTTCCGGTGTTGCGGCAAGATCGGAAGCCGCGACACCGCAGGCGACCGCTCCGCGTGTGTGCTCCATCGAGATTGTCGCCTTCCACTACCGTCTTATCTTAATAAGTGCATTACACATCGCGGCTTACCGGAAATCCATTACTTCGGATCATCTTCCCTTCGAGCCGGATTATTCCTGAATCTGAGAGTGCAGATTTCGTCCATCAGGTTTTCATTTTTGTCACTCTTTGCATTTTTCTAAAGAAATCGATAAATCTTTAAAACGGAGTGTATGGGAAATAATCTAAGAAAATAATAAAAATAAATAGTTAATAATGTTGTGTTTGGCTAAGAAGAAAAGGAGAAGAAAAAGATGTATGATTAGACGATCCATTCGCCATTAATGCTATTAAAGTACCTCACACTGCGATAAAACGTTTTACGTGATATAGCTATAGTTCCACAGATGCAAGGAATACAACTGGTGTGTAGATGTTGCAAGTTTGCAGGACTTAATTTATAGCCGGTCGCTGTTCCTGAGCTTTCTTGCGCGTTGCTGCCTGCTCGCTGCGTTTCTTATTAAACCAGCAGTCGAGCGTCTTTATCGATGCTGCTAACGTCTTCCAAACTGGATTCTAATGTATATCGTTGATTCAATTTATTACTTCTTGGTTTTGTAACACAAATAAAATCAAGTCTTTCGTTTTTATTTTCTTCATCTGTTTCGAAATTAATAAAAAAATCTCAATTTTTTATTTCTAAAAAAATTTGTATCAGTAATAAGTTAAAATTTAATAAATTTATTTATAAAATCTACGGTAGAGATGCAGAGGGCATTTATGCATTTTTCATGCACTTCACTTGGTTTATTCGTCATTTTACACAAGAAGTGAACTTCATGTTTGCATTAGTGTTCCATCAACCATGCAACACGAGAGAGAGTTTATTCGCAACTTATATATATTTTGCATAACAACTCGTAAACTTTCATTTCTTTCATTTGTTACCGAGTCCTTCTTTTTATACTTGCGTGCCATCAAAGTTTCCAATGTGTGCATAATGCAAACACACATCAGGCACCATATACATTGTTTAACGAAAAGAAAATGGCCGCAGACGAAACAGAATAAAACAAAAAATGAACAAGAGAACATGAAAATGTGAGAACCCTACGAAGAATACATCAAAGTTTTCCGTGTTGTTTATATATTAGAAAACAACAGTGGGATCTCCTGCTGGGTGCCAGAGAAATAATAAAACTCTTCTTCTGACTTTTTTACTTTTATTTTTTTTATAGACTTTTTGTTCTTGAGAAATATGACTTGACATAACTTTTACTTTAGTATATAAAAATTATGACAGCTCTACAAACATGAAATTGTAATTTTTAGTAAAATAATGCTTTGAAGTGTCCTGGAAAAAAGGATAAAATTATTTTCCAGGATTCCTTGTTAGTACGTTATAATAAGGACCACATAAAGTATATTTCTGTAAATTTTTATCAAATTCTGAGCAAGTTTACATTTTGGTTAAAAATCTGCAGAGTTATGAGCAGCGCCTATGACAAATAAACTGCACATCCAACAATTTCACTCAGTAACATTTCCAGTTTGGTGTTTTAGCAATTGTTCATACGAGTCATTCTAGTAGTGGCTGTCGATGTGTACACCTAAGAAGCTAATCCGATTAAATTAGTTTCTGGATCTATTGTGCTGGTGTCGATCTGTTATGTCAGCGTCTTCCCATTCAGTAATCCTTTTCCTAGTGCGCCTTGCCAACTCTGTCCTCAATTCCTGTCTTCTCCGTTCATTTGTGCTTCATGCCTTGTTAGTCTTCCCCCTTCTTATTCTGTTCCTATCCTTTTCCCATTTCGTTCCAGCCTCGTTTTCGTCGCTTGTGTCCCAAGACCGACTTAAAGCGACCGGAGATAACTTCATCCACTCCCTGCTCCATCTAATACAATACAAGTCTCGAACATCAGAAACAGCAGCAGCAGGAGAATCTTCAGGAAGGTCTGAGATACCTCGCAATATTCGCACTTTATAAATATTTAAGAGGAGTGCCGATTTTGAGACTCTTATCGTGAGCTGTGCACGCGGAAATGAGAACCTCTGTACGAATATTTCAAGACTTTAAAAATTTAAATAAGAAGATGGAATAATAGAATATTTTTGGAAATCTTAGTGAAGTAAAGTTAGTTTTTAATTTGGGATTAAGTAATTTCATCCCTCAGGGATATTATTAAGGAGTAAATATAATCAACAAGCATCAGAAGTTCTCTCAGAGCCTAATGGCCTCTCCTTCGACGTGGATATGATCCGAGGAGTTGCGGTAATAAGTTAATGAAGTACTTAGACTAACAAATTCCCTCAATTTCTGCTGAGCCGCATCTCACATCATCTGAGTTCCTCACAGGAAGTAAGCATCCACGATGATAGATTCTACTTACAGGAGACTTAGACTATGGAACCAGGAATTCAAAGTGTGAATATACGCTTTCATTACTGCCACATCACTCAGTTGCTTTTTGCTCTAGTTCATGACTACTTCATTTCTAGGCTGGATCTGGAACCTGACATAACGCCTGATAGTTAATACAAATTTTGAATGGCTCGGATCCTAGACAACCGCTGTAGACCTCGAGGCGTTCAATCCTTGCACCCTTAATTGTGTTAAAAGTTTAATTCGATTTTGATGTTGCTTCCCTCTTTGAATAACGCAACTTGAGGATGCGGCTAAGTTGGTAGTGGAATCGAGGGAGGAAGTAAATTGCTCACGCCCAAGAGTTTTTGACGCGCTTTTTGGCTGCTGTGCCAGGTCGTTGCGTTTTGCGGTCCATTGGTCGTGATCCTTTGTCCTCCTTTTGTCCGAAACCGCAAAGTTAGCCAACTGAATTTGGCCTAGAATTTTTATTAATAAAACTTTTTCTTTTTATATCTAACTTTTGTTCTCACGGAAGTTGCAAAAGTTAGCCAAAGTTTGCGATACATTATTAAAGATGATTGAAGTTGCAATAGGAAAACCATTTTTGTATTTTATTTATTTATTTGGTTTTTCTTATAATTTTTCTAAATAAGTATGACCCTGTATGGAGTAAGACCCAGTTGCTTCATCTACATCAACTTCGAAGAGGAACTCGGGCATAAGAGACGCCACGGTGACAAATATTAAGACGGATGATGCTGCCAAGATTAAAACATGAAAACACTCGCAACTCGCGTTACTTCCTTCGCAAATAGGAAATGTGTTTGCGTTGTCTTCGACGACTCCCAGAGTGAGAAATATGTCGAGTGGCAGATAATTAGGAGCAGGTTTGTGCTTGGTTCCATCACCGCTGATTAAAGTTTAATCTTGACATGCGGGGTCTTCAAGTTTCTGTTTCAATTTTGAAAACAATTCAAGAGTTTTGTTTGTTTCTTCATATAAATCTTACTTTGCAATTAACTCGTTGTTTTTATTTCAATTTTTGGGAAAAGTTAAAGAGGTCTTTGGTAAATTTATTATCAAATTTCAGTGTTGAAATTATTCGTAGTTTGTTGTAAACTGGACTTTGTTTGACAAATACGGTTTTAACCGGACAACTTCCGTGAATGTTGTCGTCGCTCGATAGTTAAGCTCTTTACCACAAGCAACTTCCTATTAGGAAACCAACAACAGGAACAGTGTAACAACACTAACAACAGGAACAACAGTGGCTTATCTCTGCCATAATTAATTCTGAAACTGATCTTAAAACAATTTTCTTTACAAAATAATAATCTCCAGCCATTTTCAGCCCAAGCAATAATTTAAACCTGAAAACTTCCACGTTTGTTCATTCTTCTTGGTTATAATCCTCCAATTTTTCCATTTTTACAACCTTAGAACCAAGATGAGAAAATTTTACAACTTTTTTCCTAACAACGAAGGATATAAAATATGTGATAAAACCACGCCAGTTAATATCTGTCGGCGTGGTTATTCCCTACAAATTGTTAGGCGCGATAATAAAAATGGAAGCGATAAGCAAAAAGACGAGTATGAAAGGGAAGAAAAAAGCCTCACCTATTTTCTGGCCTAGATATATAACGGATATTACAGGCATGAGATGGCATGTAACTGGGTGACATCACGAAGTCGGAAAGACCTCCGTATGCAAAACATATAAGCTCAGGTAGCCAAGGAAAACTTATTACAAGTTGGCCCAAAATTCATGGAAAGGTCGAGTCGGAGCAGCAAATATCGTTATGTATTCAGATCCACATAGATATGAATCCAAATGTGCGGGCAAAATATCTCTCGGGATGGAAAATGGCATTCCCGATTTCAATTTGTATAATTCCAACTTTGATAATCCTTAATCCCTTTGGAGCTAGTCATCTCTAGTTGGATCTCACCAAACTTTAGTCAGTTTAAGTAAAGTTTCATTTGACAAATTTTGTTTAAATTTTCTAATCGTTTGCGAAATTTAGCAAGCATTTAGTTGGAGATGAAAATGGGATAGCGAGGTATAGACTGATGATCTCTTGGTTGTTGGTTGCGCAACGTGAGAAATGGTCTTGGGCTGTCAATTAAACGTGTGTCCACGGAACAGTAATTCCCTAATAAATTGATTCCGACGGTTGCGCGGTCGTAGTAATTAGGAGACGCCCTCGTAAATTACATTCAGTTTGGACTCAGTGGTACGCGGTTTGACATGACGCCAATTTCCCTCAGCTTGTTTCTGATGCCAAAAGTGGCTAACTATTAATGTTGCAACAATTTCCTGACGTCTTAATGACATTCTCCAAGGCAATACTTCCTAAATCACTCTGAAGATATTAGATATACAGGGTGCCCTTAAAAATTATACTGGACCAGATCTTCTTTACTAAATTTACTTCCAAATTACTCTGTTCTAAAATACTAAACATCATTAATTTAAAATATTATAAATGAAATAAATTTTCACCCTAAACTTTAAAGTTGTAGATTCACCCTTCAATTCCATATGTCACGTTAATATATCATTGCAAGTTGTTGCAGAGCGAACATCCAGTCTTCCTTGCAGTTTGCAGAAACAAACTTTGTTGATTGCGGGATGTACTAGTAGGAGTGAATAAGGGATGAGTTAGGTTCACATTGCTCGTACGTGCGTAAATTATACGCTGGTAGAAATTTATGTGTTTGCGACGCGCTTTGATAATTAACGAAATTATTAGTGCGACGCGAGAGGATAGTCGCCTAATTGCCCGCGCGCGATTTTAGCATCGACTACTGTCATTATTGTCTGATATCGTATGCCAGCAATGCGGTTAGCAACGGCTGGCGGCGTTTCAACTCCTCTGAAAACCAAAGAGGAAAAACACAAAGTTTGCGTGTATCCTATCTATCTGGCAGTTGTTTCAGTAGTTAGTAAAGTGAAGAGTGTGAAAAACATGCGAAATTGTTCCAACTACTACAGTTTATTCCACTTAGTTACGATGATTAATGAGAAAGTTTGTTGGAATATGAGATTTTTTTAAATTAATTTTAATTTTTCGTTTTTATTCCTTAAGGATTCTAATAAATTTCGTATTTATTGTGAAAAGGATTATTCCGTACGTGACATTGAGTTCGATACAAAAGCCGCTAATTACACGAAATGTGAATCCGGGCTTTATAGCAAGAGCTCTCCGTTTGGTTCGTAATTAAATTAATTACACGCCGCTTAGTAATTAGTCGCCATTAGCGGTCCGGCAGTAAAACACTCGCGAGTCGTCCATGTTTCTATCAGGATGAATACACTAATATTATTATTATGCGTGTGCAATAAAATTTTATTTGATTATTGTTGATATGTACATATGTAATTTACGCAGGTAGCAATTATCGCAGGTAATTAACCAGAAGAATGTCTAATTGCTTAGTATTACATGAACATGAATTATTGGCTTTACAAATGTGCTAATTACATATGCGTAATCATATCTTAAATTGCTTTATTACTTTGATTATTATTTTTATACAAATTTAAAAATTTAACTCTCTGGAAATACTTTTAATTTCCTTTCTTTTCTACCGAAGGAAAATCCTCCTCCCCGATTTTCTTTTGTCAATGTCCTTTTTTATCTACTTTTGGTGCTTGCTACAGCAGCAACTGAGCTGCTTGTAAGTGTGTTTGGCCATCGTGTCCTGGACAAAGGACCTTTCTAGATGCTGCCTTGTCGCTAACGTACGCAAACAAGTCCAAAAGCGCACAAAGCGTCTTTACACTTTTTCCATCTCTTGCTTGGGTGCGACATCAACTCAAAGCAATGAACGAAAGGCGACGAAAGACCTTTAAACTTGCAACCGGCAATCCAAAAGAATTCACTCCTCGACGCGCGTGTTGAACAACATTCTGTTAGTCAACAACTCCGCTTGCACTTCATTTCTCAAACGTCATTACGACTAACATTCTCAACAATTGCTGCAGGAAAAGGAAGGACTTGCACATTCATGCAAGATGCATTTCCAAGAGGAGGAACTAACACATACATAAAGAGTGTAAAATGTTGGTTTTCTTTTTGTTTGTTTGGAGGAGTATAAGTACAAGTGTAATGCAAAGTTCCTTATTGTCCTTCGGCTTTTATTTTTTGTTGGAGTTAGAAGGACTTTTAGATGGTCAAGAAGTTGGACAAAATCCTTGGAAGTGTTTAACTGCTGGCACTATGGGACTAATAGGATAAAAGGACGAAATTGTTTTGTTGTTTAAATTGGACTTTAGTGAAGATGCTGGTTTAGACTTAAGTTAATTAGGTTTTCTTTTCGTCCTGATGAAAATTTCTAACAAAAACATATACAATGGTTTTTGGATCATTTGTTTAAGGTTTTTTTGGGAAGCTTGTATACATTGGTTATTATCAGTTGTTGAATTTGTATGCTCCACACCTCCAGGAAGAGCATCTCTCGAACAATTTGCATTGTTCTATTCTTCATTGTGTATCTATTCATACTTACACTGTTACTATATCAAAATTTATGCTATCTACAGGTT
>JASKGN010028977.1:0-16493 GCA_030556245.1 Falagria sp. GC000072 | reverse complement strand
ATATTTAATTAATTTAACTTAATTTAATATTTTAAATCTATTTTAAAAAGTCTTCATTAATTTAATCATAATTATAACTGCATTTGCATATAAACTTTCAAAGAGATTGGCTATTATATTGTTACTTTATCCTTCTACCAATTAGTGTAAGATAAACAACTCTCAACCTATAATAGTGAATGCGGAATATTTATACCATAGTTCGTTCATCTAATAAAAGTAAAAATTGAGTTAGAATAGCACAAAGTATTTCTTTCGATATTCATGAATTTGCAATGTCACCTAGATTAGAGTAGATTCCTTTGTTTTGATTGCTTCTCGGTGGCTTCCTTTCGTAACATATATTTGTTTCGCAATTTATTGTGCAACTAAGAAGAATTCCCTCAAGAAAACATTGCAGAGACGTTCTGCGAATGCATTTCGACCGTAAGCTTTCTTCCTCGAGTGCATTCCTCATCCCAGTTTAAGACTTTGGTTGCGTTGAGTGCGCGAGATAAAGGGAATTTGCAATTCAAAACGGTGTAATAGATGATAAAGTTTGTTAAAGAATTTGCATTTTACTTTACGATACTGAAAGCGGAAGAATCGCCGCCGACAGGAAGTCATCCGATGTGCATCTCGACTTCGACTTACTGATCGTCACATTGTGAAATGTAGTTGCGAATGATTTCCAACGGCGTGGTTGTTGATGTTAAGGGTGGCAAGTGCGGAAGGTGAAACTCGCTTGAATGAAATACTGAAAGTCGAAGTCGGGATGCTAAAAACCAGAATGCACGGACGTGCTTTGCGAAATAAACAGTTGAATGTTGTACGATGTGTTGAAATTTATTGGTAGTTTGAACGAAGCTCGAATTGTTTTAACGATTTATTAATAGATAGGGGTAAAAAGAATTTTAGAAATCGGTGAAAATTATTTACAAATCAAATGAAAGGTATTTTAAGGATAATAATTGTTTGATTGGCATTTAGGACATATTGTATGTTAGGTGTTTGGTCTTTTAAAATTCATAGCTTTGGAATAAAATTCTAGTAGCCCATGAAATGTTTATAACAAACGTGTTTAGTGGTCGATATAAAATTGAAACATTTTTCTGCGCTTCGGTTAAAAGAACAAATTAATACTTTAAGGACTTAGATTCGATATTCAAATCCTTAAAACTACGATTGAGTTTGCCATTGTATCAGGAAAATAAATGACAAGTAGGATTAGGCTCAATGCAACAACTTTGAAAGGTTAATTCAGTGTAATACATGATGATTCACATTCATATCGACATTATCCAACTTGTGGTGAGATTTCAAATATATAAGCTATGTTAATCTGGCAATCAACAACTGGAACTTAGATAATCATAATTTGAAATTTCTTTTTCTAAAGCAGTAATTTCCACGTAAGAAAATAACATATGAATCAATGACATTTTCCATGACGAAAGTGCACTGAATATTTTATGTAGGTATTTTGTTACCAGAAGAATATGGCTGCATGTCACGCCAAGTCACTTTAATAATAATTCCATTCCGTGCATATTATTCTCATTTCACCCCAGCTAACACTAAGTATGATTTCTCAAGTCGCAAATAAAAATATTTCAAGTAACATGGAATAAAATTGAATTCAATGAAATGCACGAGTGTCTAATCTAACTTACAAATTGAATTCGAACACGATTTGTTTCCTTTCATTTCCTTTAAAAGAAACGTGAAAATTATAAAGCAATAAAACAATTTATATATTTTTTAAATTTAAAAAAGTAATTACGAAAACGTTTTCTAAGTACCGTAGCAATCATCAAGATTATTTACCCTGTGTAATAATCATAATACAGCGCTTTACAAGACAATTGTTTTCCCTTTTGTAGATTTATATGGCGTCTAATGGCGTCTTTCATAAGTATGCACATACGAATGTGTCCCCGCTGTTTATTTGTACATGATGCAGTGTAAAATTATAATACAGATCCGCGTAGTTCAACATTGACAGCGAGAAAACGACAGAGGCGTGTTCCACGCTAGAACAAACGCGAAGCTATTATGACTGGAAAATACTATGTTGTAATCGTCCTGGCTGTACGTAATGAAAATGCCGAGTTTACTAAGTACTACATACACCCACCCTTCATATAATAAGACGACGCTCTAGACGATGATATAGCACCGCGAATAGTAAGACAAAGGATTGCCAACTAGGACTAAACCCCCATTTAATATCCGCATGTCCTTAAAATTAAAAATTGTTATTCTAAAATTACATATAAAAATATCCGAGTTAATTATTTCCTTTTGTTATTATTAGCCAGTGTAGGTAATTGTCTCATCTATTATCTTAATATCATCTTTGACAATGGAATGATAAAAGAGAGAAAAAACAAACAAACGAAGAATTGCGTTCATGCGTGCGGGTGGCAGTGAACTGAACGAATGCCAGAACGCTCTGTCTCCGGCAGCGTTTGAGAGGCGGCGGAGGAATGAGAATCCTGGCGCAATGCGGTACTAGAAAGGTAGGCATGCCACAGTCGGAACGCCGCAACGTTCTCTTGCCTCGTTCGGGATTGCGTTATCCTAATTCGAAACATACAATTCCACATGAAAATGTTTACAAAAATAGCAATTATATTACGCGCGCGCTCGCATCTTGTGCACACAAAGCGGGGTAGAGCGGAATAGAGAGTAGTGGAAAGTAATGAATAGACATGTGATGCATCATGAGCAGCTGGGTAGTCATGCAGAACAATGTGGATAAAAGGCAGACAAGAATTGATGCGAATTGTGAGGTTCCATTCGCACCCTGCACGAGCTCGTGGAAATCGAAGTCCTGCTGATTGTTGTTGATTGTGTTGATTGCGCGAGCCAGATAACGCCCCACCGGAAATGAAAAATGAAAATAGAAAAAAAACAACAATAAAAAGAGCCCATACAAAAAAAAAACTAGATATCGCTCACACACACGCGGAAGGCAATCAAATGAAAGCTTAGTATTTGCTTTATTAGGCGTATGAAGGACAATCATTAATCGATACGTGCTATAGAGCTAAAGCTAGGGGAAGAAAATTCAACTAAATAATTACCGATGATAGGCATAGTTTTGATGAAATAACAATTTATTACGTCCATCGAAATAGACAATAGGAAAAATGGAGTTGTTTTGAGAATGAAATTGAGTCGTGGAAATAAGGGCGAAGTTAAGTTCGTTAATGTGTTCCTGATGTGCGCGCCGACGTGCTGTATGAGCAGGATGTGTGCAGGATGATGGTAGTCTGCTTCGTGTGGTAGTTGTAGGACAGATTGTAGTGTGTGTCGAGAGTGTGGCTTGGCAGGAGGAGGCAGTCCGGCTGTCCACCAGCAGCCAGTGCGTCCATTAATTTATTACAGCTCCACTCGAGGGAAACTGCCACTGATTGACCAAACAATTAATTAATTATACTCGGTTTATTTTTGTTCGCTCTTTTCGGCTGCTGCTAGCATTTCGGAGCTGACAGCGCACATTCCGCTCGCATATATATATTTGTTCATTTTTCTGCTATTAATCTCCCGACGAAGACAAATTATTTTTATATTTTCCCTAAAAAACAACCCGCAAGGCGTTAGGTTTCTTAAATTGTAAATTTGTTACTTTGAGCAGGGAACAAAGGCATAATTAAATATGCAAGTAAGTTACTAAAGTTGAAGTGGTCTTAACATTTCATGTTGTCACCCAGACATGAGAAGTTGTCAAACAAGATAAGTGATAAGTCGATAACTTTATTGACATGTAAGGTATTGGAAGAAGCCTTCATTTACTATTCATTACTGGCCGACATCGACTTATAACAAAACATCAAAGTCTAGACAAGGTCGATTCAATGTCGTGTATCTACCACATTTCATCACAATACAAACTTTAATTATTATAATAACAATACGCCAATACGCCTACATATAGAGTCCTGATACTATAGAATAAATTACGACGTAAATCCTTGACGATATGCCAACATTTCGATAATTAAACACGAAACCTAAAACCATTTGCGTCGGTCTTTCGTTTGCAACCTTTCGATCTGTAAAACCATGGCTACTGTTGTCAACAGTACTAGCTTCCTTTGGGAGCCCTCCCTAGCCGAATCCTTCCAATTCTAATCTCTGCTGCCGCCGCTTGCACAGTCTCCGTTGAAAACTAAAGACACCATAAGAGCGCTGCGAAATTCGCACGCCCAATTATGTACGTCCCCATCGCGTCGTGGCGTTCCTAAACTTAGACGATGCCGACACTGACGGCGGTACTATAGTAGATGTCCAAAACGTGGAGAGTATAATCCTTTCATTAAGCTCTACTTCTTGTTTTGCTTCGAGCAACTATATATTCTATGAGGACCATTCATTTGTATGGCTATGGTTCATAGACAGACAGACAGAGTCGCTTATAAACGTAATATGCGGATATTTGCTAAAAAGGACTCAAAGGGACTGTGTCTATAGATGAATGAGTTTAGGTATTACTCGTCAACTAGACTATTTATTGCGCTATACATTAAAACCCCGTATCCATAGCGAGATATAGAGAGATAGGGATAATCTGTGGGTTGCGTGGGAGTCGCAGAGACTTTTGTTGTTCCGTCAATTTCCTTTCGTACTCTCTCTCGTGTCCTGAATGGAGATGTTGCTTGCAAATAAACAAAACGACAGGAGACAATCCCATCGTTGCCGGTTCGTTCGCTTGGACAAATGTTCGTGTGAAATCTCGCGTGTGAATTGACGTCGGGCTGTGTGACCATCATCATTTCCAAATGGCTTTCCCTATGCCAGTCCGGAACTCCCGGATTGTTCGTTTGCTCACAATTCTCGCGACTTAAACTTAATCCGCATTAAAAAGCTTTAAATTAAAAATAAAACCAGACGGGAAGTGAAATATCCGCCAACACTAGGGAAATCCTGCGCACACAATAAAAACAATGAATGCAAAAATTTCGGTTTCCCACAGAAAAGAACCCTTTATTGATTGATAGGTTTTCACAGCAAACCATTTATTTCTCTGTCATTAGTTAGTTTGCACTGTAGCAATTTCGTTTCACTCTAAATTACTAAATAAGTCGACTGCGTGTAAATGCGTGCAAATGGAGCGAATTCAAGCGGAATAACCACCGATGCTATTAGCTCGGACGTTTCCTCCGTCGGATTTCTTCAAAACCCCAATGGCATTTATCGGCGAAGCGAAAGCCAAATCCACATTTGCGCCAGACCCGAAGGCTATGGGACGAAACTAAACTGGCGATGTTTTCCCATGATAGCTTCGGACTGAACGACGTTTCCCTAGCCTTCGAGTGCTTCTCTTTGACATGGACGGCTCAGATGTGTGACACTTTGAATGCCAGTCTTTGTATACTGGTCCTTGTCCGTTTGACCAATATCGACATCACATGTAGGGAGTTTTAGTTCGCAGCACAAAGGAACAAGGGAGCAAATTGTTTATTATTAAGTGCGCGGCTTCTTCGGGCATGAAAAGCGCGACAAGAATTTAATTAAGTTTAATAACACTTTTTGCTTTTTGTTAAGTAATATGTAATTAAGAATTTTTTCGGTTATTAGTAATAATTATAAGTAAATATATTTATGGTAATGAAAATTGGATTAATTCCACGAAGGTAAACACAATAGTTAGCATTACCATTTGACATTTCACTTGCGGACACGGCAAACATGTAATAAAATTAGCAGTTAGCAATTTGATAATAGCGTTTTCAACATAGATAATTACCCGTGTTCGTATTCGTGTCGTCATTATCATTGTCTGCATCGTATTAGCATTGTACGCACTTCCCCTGCACGGAGCGGTGTCGTTTCATATTCGTTTACTTGTCTGTCTGCTGTCTACACATTGCACCTATCGTTTTGTGCATTCTGCACATGTGGCTAAGGATTGAGGTTCTAGGACATGTAATAGAATTGTTATAGGAATCGTGTCATAGTAGTGCGGCGGCAGTAATTGCCCGTTTCATGCACCATGACGATGCCAAAGCACGAAAACCGTTTGCTTGCAATTATCACATTTAGCTACTGTGTGTTTGTTCAATGAGCAATGTACATTTTTCCGTTCATCAATC
The DNA here is from genome assembly GCA_030556245.1 of Falagria sp. GC000072. Classification (NCBI taxonomy): domain Eukaryota; kingdom Metazoa; phylum Arthropoda; class Insecta; order Coleoptera; family Staphylinidae; genus Falagria; species Falagria sp. GC000072. The sequence continues at coordinate 10,413 of JASKGN010028977.1, read as the reverse complement.
ACGCCTGCATTTTTTTGTTTTATTATTTGATAAGAAGTTTTTTCCTCTTTAGGGCTCTGCACGCTTTCGAAATGTTGTAAAGCATACTAGGGATATTATATTGAATCACGCTAGGTTATAAAAATCAACATGCAGCTATTATGAAATTAAATTGTGACAAAAGATTGCCATATCTATTTAAAGTTTCCTCATTAAAATTTAACTGTTTTCCTCAATTTTACATATTTTCGAATGCTTGTGTGCATTGCGCATGATGCATGCATACTCGGCACAATGTAATCTAGCGGAAAAATTCGCTTTGATGCTCCTTGCGAAAATAAGAATCTAAAGCGAAGACGAAAACCTGCGATACAATCGTTTGTTCCAAAATCCAGAGTAATAGAACTGAACTGAACCGAACCGAGCGAATTCGATCAGGAGTAAACGACATGAACGTTCCACTCAACATTTTCGTTGCCATAACATATTTTTACACATATCTTAAGCGGATTATTTTCAAAGTACACAAATATTTACAAATACACCTTGAATTTTCTTTTCTCGCTACGGGTTTTCTCTTTGCTTGATCTAAGAAATAAATGAGGAAATTGTAATTGAGGAAACTATATTATAAATAATGAGAGAAAAAAGGGAAAATCAAGGGAAGCTAAAATCAATGCGATAAAGACGTTTTTCTTCTTCGCCACTTTACCCAATTTTCGGAATTTTCATCAGACGACCGAACAAGCTTGAGAGAACACCAAGAAAGGTATTTATAAGCGTCGTTCCGTTACGTCCCATTTCCTTCATTGCCAAGTAATGTTAACTACAAGGTGTATCAATAAGTAATTAGTGTTTCAACAAGTGGAAAGCTTGCTCAAGTTTCGAAATCTTAAATTTTCCGTAATAAGTTTTAGTGTAGATTTCTTTATAACAATTAATTTGGTGAGTAGCAATTTATATTAGAGATCAAAATTCAATAATAGAGTTTTTGTAAACATTAAGTGTAAAACTTTACCTCTTGTAAGAAAAGCCTAACAAGCAACCGAATTGAAGAAACATCGAAAACAAGATGTGAACGAATAATAAGGAACTCAAGACAATTCGAGTGTCTTGGGCTACGACAAAAGCCATTGTTCCCGCTTCTTCGCGAAGCTTTTCATCGACTTCCCTAGCGAATCCCATGGAGTGGCTTTAATGATTATTACTCGAATGTCAAACAACATAATGATTCTCAGACCTTAATTCCAATGAGTTGTAATTTATTTAACATCAGATAAAATTCGCTAGGTATTCAATTTCAGTTGATAATATAATTGATTTCGAATTAAAATAGTTGAATTGTATCGCCAGTCATCGCGGTCCTTAGAGATTTCCGCACCCTTTGCCTAAAACGGCTCTTTGCTGTTGCCTATAGATAATTTGATACTTCAAAGGATAAGAATATGAAACGCTAGCTCGCGCAGCTTGTTGTAGGCTTATTTATACCCTGGGCGATAATAAATAAGGACAAGTTTAACAATAAATATAAGCAGGGGCGGCAGTCACATGGATAACAAGGGTACAAGGGGCCGGGGATTGCGGAGGATGTTCCTGACAGTTTTTGCAAGTTATAAAGCAAAAACTTTGCAAAAACTGCGGCATTCTAACCGAAGAAATTATAATGTTAAATTTAAAAGTGAAAGATACGCGCGATAAGAATTTTTAATGCGTGCTTTTTGTTTCGCTTAAAAACAAAAAATCATCTTCTACTTAGAAATCATTATCCTTTGGAGAATTCGTTTGGTGTTCCATTTTGTTAGTGTCAAAAAAGTTGGCGCAAGTTTTGAACTAAAATTGATTTACGGCATTACGGCCTTAAAAAGTTATATGGGATTTTGGAATCGAGTATTATACGTAAGAGTTGGTGGACTGATTTTCGGTCAAAAAAAAAAGTGGTAGACGGAGAGGTATGGAGTTTAAGAGTTTTTCTTCATAAGCTGCACGTCGTCTTTTTATGCGTGTGGGTAATTATCCCTTATATTTTATCTTTGGTTGCTTGTGAGTTATTAATTTGCATATTAATGAGCTAATAAGGCACGCCGTGTGCTCATATTTCAATAAACAGCTTGGAGCTACTATAATTAGTCGGTGACAAGAATCTCGAACGTATAAATTTTTATATTCTTGTAGGGAAACAATATCATCTTTGTTTCTTGCATAATTAATGTGATATTATTCCACGTTGTTTTTAATGGAAAACCGGGTAAATTAAATGCAATAACATTAAATCAGTTTTATCACGCATGTTTTTATAATCTGAAACAATTGAGAACCAACAAGTATTAGACAATGAATTGAAATGGTAATTTAATAGTCATTATATGAAGAATGCATAGAGCAATAACAAAAAGGCCCATCGGAAAGTTATTGCTTCGAATATGTACATCCCGAAGGTATAGTTTATATTCTTAGTGAAGTAAACTAACGATGCGAAGGGGTCAGTAAATAATAACATATACGATTTTATTGATCTGAACATTTAGACGTCCAAATCACCGATGGCTACTATTTCAGTCCTGCTGGCTGCTCTCTCACCAAACCAGCGCGAGACTTTTATTGTTTGGCGATAATATTATTGGATTGCAGCTTTATACATTATACGTTTAACGTATTGTTTGCGACCGAGCGCCCAGCGTCTCGAAAGCTTTAATCGAAAGAGTGAACCAATAGGGTTAGGGTTGCTTGCGCCTTTCATTCGTCTTCGATCACAATCAAAATCACTTGCAACTATTTTCTTCTATTGGTATTACTACTAGTACTTCGATTCCATTGCTGGAAGCGACAAAGAAAGGAAAACGAGCAAAAAAAGGTGAAAAGAAAGCGTCTTTGAGGGTTTTTCCACATGCAATAGATTGCATTAGTTTAGTACCTTTCGGGAACATAGACGTAGTATTACTAGATTTTATTTTGCACATGTGTACCTTACAATTTATTTTTGTTTTTCTCTTTGCCCTTTCTGACATTGCATTTCTAACAATATCATCCGACGTTAAAAACCCTCTGGCTAGTAGCAATTGAAACAATACAACAAATGTTCTCGCAATCAGGAGAAATAAGGCGGGCGCAAAGTGGTAAACTTGATTTTCCAAATCGCAATCACGTGAAATCACTCTGCGCTGAGAGATCCAAGAGCATCGACGAAACAAATGGGAAGTGAAATTAAATCAAAACAAATCCGAACAAATACATCGAATCAAATGTTAATTTGGATTGGGTAACTCAATATGTCCGTCACGCTAATGGCACTAATCTAACTGAACTAACAAATCTAATTTGTTAACCTATTTTATCGTTTTGGGTCATTAAGGAATGGGGAAAAGATGTTTTAATGGCTACAACTTAGTTGTAGTTTACGACTCGATGTCTGTAATTAAAGTTAAGCACAATTAAAATATTTGTTGAAATAAATTTGTCAGGGAAGCAAGAAAAAGAGTAGGATGCTATTCTGCTCGCTAATAAATTTATATAACTTTTGAAAATTACGACTTTTGTAACAACGTCCAAGTTTACTACAAAGTTAATATTAGTTGGCATTTGAGAGTTTATTTCCTCGTCGCGTCCCGTGGAAATGTTTGTTTTAATTATTATTTATGACTCTTGAAAGTAAAGTAGCAATGTCGACATTCCCGCTGCAAGTAAGTTAAGTTTGAGCACTGCGAAACGTGGTTTTCCAAATTGAAGGAAATATTTCGTTCCCAAAGGAACGCAATAGAATTGCATCTTTTAAATTTATTTGTTCCTGTTTACTAGTTTTTAACAACAGTTTTTTTGCATTTGCTTGTACAAACTAAAAACTATAGAATTTATAACCGGTCACCCATGCAAGCATCGAAAACGATTAATAAACAATTTGCGCCCGGAGTCGCCAGATGTGTTTTCCATGTATAATGCGCATTCGATATAATGTGCATCGAAATATGGCACGTTTTCATTCGCTCGTTTTCCGTAATTTTGCATACATACGCCGATGCACTCAACGCGAAATGTGAGATACATTGTGAGGTGGTTCAACAAAGGCACAGCTCTCAATTTGTTGTTTGGAGATACCCATTTTTCATACTTCATAACGAGTATTGAAAATTTATAGTCGTTTTATGTATATGTATTGGCGGCGTAATAAGATTTTTAGTGGATTTTTACAACAGTCTTTTACAACTTTCATGGTTGCGATGTAGCAGCGCGACCATCAAAAATTGTTATGTTTAGTATGATTGAACCCGTACGCGAAACACATTTCAAAAGTAGATCAAAATTATGGTGATTTTAAAATGGCGGAAATTACTGTAATTTGTGGTATTAAAAAATTATTGATACTGTGCAACATTTCCATCATGTTTTTAACGATTGTTTGAACGTTAGTTGATTAGAAGTATTAAGTAAATTCTAAAGCCATTATTCAGTCGTAAATCGCAACAAATTGTAGTTCATTAGTTTTAGTCCTTCGGGAAGGACCAGCAACACAAAAGTGAAATATTTATGCGACAGGGGCAAAGTTCTAAAAATTGGATTTTTATGTGAGCGGCCAAACGTTTAATGTATTCCGGGACTTTGGTCGAGTTTACCTCACATTGGACTGTTGAACCATCTCACAACGTACTAAGAACTACAGCCCAAAACTTTCATAACATAACAAGGTGCCAGATCCGCACTTATTTACAACTTTTTGAAAATTTTATTTCATCTGATCCAAGAAAAACTATCCCAACATCTCATAAATCAAACAATATTTGGATATCTCCTCTGTAAAATGTGAAATTCCATCATAACAAAGTAAAATACGTTTCTGTAGACTTTAGATCTACGACTTTGGGAATAGTATAAGTAAGTAGAAGAATGTCGGAATGCTGGTTGTCAGAATAAAAAAACCGATAGCTAAAGCTCGTCTAGGAAAGTCGGAGATTTTTCCAGTCCCGACATCCTTTCGCGTTTCTGTGTCGAGGCGAACGTCGAGTATAGAAAAGTATAGAGCGCCCGACTAAATGTCACCCGTGGGATCTCGTCCTTTTGAATAAATCTCATCATGTACGCTTATAACTTACACGATGAAACATTTATTTTGATGGAGAGGCTCGGTGTACACTAACATGACCAACTCAGCAATGTGCTGGTTGCGATGTGCATCGGGGTAGCAAGCAACTCGGATGTACAAATGGAAAACTGTTTGCTCATAAACAGCAACCGCTCGCAAAAAGTGCAGACGAAAAAAAATCGCATGCCTGCATGCCATGCTAAAAGTTGTAAATAAGACAAAACTCGGTAAATATTAAATGGCATGCTGCAGTTTTTCTCGTGGCGTTTTAATCCTATAAAAATTTCGTTAGAAATGATACACACTTTTTCAAAATATAGAATCTTGTTTCTTCGAGGAAAAAAAAAGGAAAACTGAAAGGTGAGTTTTCCTTCTTGACGACGTGGTGTGCAAGTCGAAACTTTACTCGTAACATTTCCAACTTGTTCCAGATTATTTTCTATCGATCGTAGTAGGCGTCTATGTCGACGACAAACGAACTTATAGAGGTCGTGGATATATAGACGAACACACAGGCCAATTTTCCGCGGTGTATGTTGCACTGCCTACCTTTATAGAGGGTCAACCCATCTGATTAAGTCATTTTACACATGCAATAATGCCCCAATTAATTATTTTATTTATTTAACAAAATTACGTCTATTATTTTTCATGTACTTAAAATCTAATTATAGCCCCATTTTCTTCCAACTCCAAGGTTAAATTTAAATTTACTTGGAAATCACTGACCTATGAAATAATATTTTTCTACTTCATAATTGGAAATTTTTACAGCATGAAAAATGAACCTGATTTAGGTACTAAAAATTATAAATTACATCGCGTCGTTTAATTGTTATAGTAAGCCATTAAAGTTTTTAGCATGATTACCTGTATTTTTTGTTGTTCAAAGTTATTACGTGTCTGGCATATTTGAAGTTAGATGAACAAATGCCCTGTGTGAACATTATCCTGATTAGAATCACTTTTCACAAGGCAAATTCAGCACGACGCGACGGCGACGTGCCGCAGTGGTTGGTGGTTGGATGGACGACACGGGTAGACATACACAGAATAAATAATCAAGCGTGTCGGAGCAAATAAAACTAATTAAAATTTAATAATTCACCGCGAATATAAAGGCGGCTTCGGTCGCCTACAACTTTGACGGCACGCACGTCGTTGCCTGGTGCTGGTCGCCGACTTGCATTTTCGTGTACACCACCTACGCCTGGCATACTTAATGAAGTCTTCAATTTAAAAACCTGAATATATTATGCGATCTTATCACAGACTCTATTTTTTTGCATCCCAGTTGCACGTATTACAAGCGCTTGAAAAACTTAAGAAAATCGCAAATTAATTCCAATTGCAATTTTATAAAATAGAATAGGAAATTCGTTTTAGTTATTCGCTGTTACATTGATTAGACTTCGGTAAGTTAACGGCGGTTTCGGTAAAGAAGAACACGTCAAATCCACAACGAATTGCGTGACCGGGAACCAGCACGAAGCGTCGAGCCGTTTTCCGATCGAAAAACGTTTCGGAAAATACGTACGTGTTACGTACATGCAGAAAGGTGTGTTCTTGGCCCATAGATTACAGCTAAGCCCTAGCAAGTAAGTGCTTACACGCGTTGAATAAGAAATAATAAGCGATTTTTAGCCCACCTTTCGTAAAGCATGAAACGTAAGCAGCAATTTATGCTCCTTTTATTCACATTATTGCCACTTTTCTTTGCTTATTTAGGTATCAAAACTATTAGGTAACTGGGTACAACACTTTTTCACTTACGGTTAGTCTAAGTAACGAGATTCTAGTTAACTAAATTGAGTGTTAGCAATACTTCCATTTTTTCAGCGCCTCTGCTTGATTTCGTGATATTATGTCAAGTTGAACGATCTGATAATTCAGTCATTTTTAAATTGGTTTTCCAAAGGTAAATTTTATGCAGCGAAATAAAATAAAAGTAAACTCATTCATACTAATCCTACTTTTTCAAAGTGCTCTTGGTATCTAGTAGCTACAAATATAAAGTGGTCGCAATAAAAATTAATTTTTATGAATCCCCTTCTTCCATTGCTTCCTTTTTTATTTTACACGCGATTTCCTCTCCTCCACCTGCACACCACCACCCGAAAAAGAAAGAAAAACGAATCGGAAAAACCATAGGGAAATATAGATACGACTATGTAGCACCAACATGTGAAACTTTTTGTGTTCATTTTGCCAGTTTTTAATTAAGTTGAAAGGGCTTCTGTGGTGGCACCTATAGCACCATCATGACGTCGCGTCGTTTCCACTAATCCACACTCGCTTTTCCTTTTTTTTCTCTCATGTATTTACTCCACATTTGATTTCGAAGTTTGCGTACCTGACTTGACAGACATAAAGTCATAGTAAAGTAAAAAAAAAAGTTCGGGCTCCTCTCACCTGAGCTCTTCAGTCAACGAATCGAAACTTTTTCAATCAGGGATGAACTAGCAAAAAAAATGCCGCGTGCGTTTGAAACTTGCGCATATCGAAATTTGAAAATTCTAATGTGACTCTGCATCCCCAAGGATTAATATTCTAACTTTGCATTGGTGGAAAATTTAATCAAATATAGAGCCAACTGATGGTTGATGTGGTATCGAAGTTTTAAAATACGTTAGGTAGCACTTCACATCCTTGAGCGACAGACATGTCATAGCAGGGTTTCCGCTACAAAAAGGTGTTGCTTCTGACACGAAAAACGTTGTAAAATGTTGGTGGAAGTTTATGTACGCACATTCGGATAAGGGAAACCTCCAGTTGTTGTTAGATCCTCGCGTGGCATGTAGTAATTGATGTTTGATATGTTGGCACATTCTTAAAAATAATAATGCCGTACCTAGAAGGTTGTCAGCAACGGGGATGTATCAAACCTGTCTATCGAGCGGAAGTTTTCTTCGTTTTAGGTTTCCTTCAATTTTTAAAACGATGAGAAAATATTGAACAGTTCTATATATTTTAAAAAGTACATTTTATATACGATATATAACTTAGGTACACAACTTGGTATACCTACAGATATATGGTTATTGTAGGTGGAAAAGCGTTAACGGATTAATCAATAACTAAACGGATTGGTTAGCTACATGCTCGTTTTCCTACTAGTTTTACAACCGACTGACATTCCAACCAAGTGGTTCATTTGTTCACTTTAGTTTGAACTAAATGAACGAACGAGTGGATGTAATAACCGTTCGTTTAGTTCACACACTTAAACAACAAATTGAAAACAAAATCCTTTTTTGTGTCCTTAATCTAATACATATTTATGTGGGCTGGCTAGTCTGACAGGACAACACAATAATTTTATATTAATAATAATATATTTGGTGTGTAATTTAGTTGTCAGTGTGGGTCCAAATCTATTTAGTACAGTAAGCATCATAAATCATGTTGTAGTTTTAGTGTGTTTTCCATCACGCGTTAGTAAAGAAGTCAGTGTCAGAAAAGCCTTGCTCACTCGGCGTGGTGCTACTACTAGTATTACTGCTACCCTTACCTATGTCAAGAATGTATGACAAACAATAATCCCGGTTTATGCGGCAGCGTGATACGACGACCAAAATGTACAAATAGTTTGTCCACACACTCGCACGAGCACAAGGAATGTTTGAGAAAAACTGGCAAATTTGTTATGCACGTCAAATTTAGGCTTCTTTAGACCACAAGTTTTCCTCAAAGTTTGAATCAAGTTTCATTCACACTTAGTCAACAATAATTGTTTAATTGTTTGATAATTACTTAATGATTGCTTAGTTAGTTTTTACAATTAAAATTTAACTCCGATATGGAAACGCACTATACAGCAATAAGCAAGCATGATGCACGATATGTTAATATTTATTCAATCACGTGTTAACTAACTTTAATTACTACAATCGGTGTTGATGTGTCTTTATTCAAAAACGCACACACGCTTAATTAAATTTTCTTAATTCAAATACAAAACATCAAATTCTTAAAACTCTTCTAACACAACCCTGTAATATTTGATATTTAAAATCTAGTTAGGCATTTTAATTTTATTTAATAAAGTTAAGTTAATTTGGAATTAGATTTACTTTAAGTATAAATTACATAACATGATTGTTTAGATTAGATATTATCGTTTGCATGGATTTGATATAAAGTTGATATCACTCGTTTAAGATGTTAAGTACCATGTTGCAATTAGCAAATTAGCACATGCGATTCGAACGACGTTTGTGTTTGGAATTTGTCGTTCGTGGCGTCTCGGCGCACGAGCTGAGCGCAAAAATGCCGTTACGGACCTACGCCAAAATATGAACTGGAGCTGCTCGAATTCGAGCATTGCCATGCTGGGGGTGAAAACCCGGTGAAAAGTCGCGCTCGCGCATTCGCCCCAAGACGTGGGAAACCTTTCCCTCCGTATGCTACACGCACAGAGGTGGTCGCGCTTTCCATCCACTCACTGCAGTGAGTTCTGGCGCTCCCGTCGTTCTCCCTGCTTTTCAATTAATTGTAAATTTCAAACAATTGCACATCCAAAACTGAATTTATAAATAAATAATCTATCATTATTGATTTTCACAAATTACAATGCTTAGGGGAAGGCCGTTAGGCACAACAGAAAAAATCCGAACTAAAATAAATAAATAAATAAACGGCTGTATAGGATAATTTATCATTCAACAATAATAATTCACCAGTGACATAAATTTCTAGCTGTTCATGTAGAATAGAAATGCGCTTGCGTTGTAGTTTCCGCGGTATGCACAAGTGTGAACATCGAAAGCAAACAGGACTCTCCAACAAGGATTCACTACTAATAGCCCCTAATCCCGGGCAGAAGTGATGGGCTAGTATGACCCGTGGTGGACGACGGTGTGCGTGGACATGCCGCCGCCGCCGAGCCGCAGGAGGGACATTTTCGCTGCTGGCCTGTTGTGGCGGTTCCCTCGTTTCGTCCAACTTATATTAGAGATACAGCAAGCAAGCACATCCGGCGACTAAACGATCGAACCGGATGCGAAACCCTTTTCGGTCCTTTCTCGTCCTTTATCAACGAGATGACAATTTGACAATCAACGAATTATTTTCAAGAATGATGATAAACCGAATTAAGATTATACTCTTACACTTGTTTCTCTTTTTTATTTTCTACTGGTGCTTTGAATTCCGTATGCTGAGCACCTTTGTCACTACTATGGTCATTTATAAAGTTGGTAATTTGTTGTGCGTACGCTGCCTCCGTCGCCGCCGCGTTAGCGTATGTTAGCATAATTTAATTTATATTTGGATTACGGTTTGCATACATTTATATATAACAGAGTTAGGGGTAGAGTCTCAACCAACCCCTAGTAGGATTGTGTGTATTTTATTTGCTTTTT
>JASKGN010028963.1:0-15058 GCA_030556245.1 Falagria sp. GC000072 | reverse complement strand
GATTTCAAACTGTCAACGCATGCGCAGTTTGAAAAAAACATGCAAAAAATCAAACTACGCATGCGTTAACAGTTTGAAATCAGTTTCAAATCAGTTTGACTGTCTGTAGGAACAAAGCTAATGTCAAAGTCTTAGTTTTGTTCCTACAAGCTTTCAAACTGTTTGGAACTGTTAGAGGCATGCGCAGTTGGAATAGCGTATAAAACAAACTGCGCATTCTTATGAAATCAGTTTGACGGTTTGTGGGAACAAACTTGTAGTATAATATGTTATTAATCACTAGTGATTTTTTTCTGCAGATATTAATGATATTAATATATATTTTTATAACAAAATACCATTAGCGGTTTTGCTAAATCAATAATATTATGCAACCATTGATTAAAAAAAAGAGATTTTGAACCAGTTAAAGCGTATACCGTAGCGATATTTTACTTTCAGTTGCGCATCTTGAAAAATATTTCTTAGTCAATGATACAACTAAGTATATAATTATGTATAATTTACAGAAAGTTAACTGCACAATAAATGCAAACAAAATATGACGCAAAATAAAGTCTTGTCAATACTGTAAAAATATCCAAATACAACTGATTTTAAGTGTTGTTTCACTTGTTTAATTTATTGCAAACATAATGTAATTGACAGCTGCCAAAAACTATTATTAACGTTTGGCTTATGTATAGCGCCGGATTAATTATTTTCTTTTTTATACAAAGTTTATTAAGATCTTATATTAATATACTGCTGGTAGTATTATACAACGACGTTCAAAATTTACAACCTTAAATGCAATACTGCATTAATAAATTACGTCGTAGTCCTTCTTGTCAAACTTATTGTTATGCTAGTGTTAACTCTGTAACTGATGTCCCAGCCAGTGTGGCATTTAGAAATAGTTACGGTTTTAATATATTTTCTATTATTTACAACAAATATATTTCGTTATTTTTTATTAATTAATAATAATATCTAGTCGTCTTTAGTATGACAATCAAATTTGCAACTTGAATAGAGTTCAGCTACAGCTTATTTATTTTGTAGGAAAAGCCAGTACCGTTCATAATGTAATAAATTTGAATAACAAATTCGTATTTGGTATGCATAAAAGTTTCTAACACACATGTATATAGACACATTGACAGTTACTGTACGTATTAAATGTTACAGCGTATAATAAAGCAACATGTTTATTCTATTGTCCGATATATAAAATCAATGAGTTTTAATAGAATAGTGGAACAAGAGCTTCCTCATTCAACAGATTTTTGTATTATTCTCATTCTGGGTGCAATTAATAATGCATCCGTTAAATTGTCGTTTTCACTATTGTTTACAGTACTAAAGCGATCAAGTAAATATGAAATCTGCAAAGGGATGCCAGATATAACAGATACTGTTTATTCGCCACGTGCTTAGATATTTCCAAATTTTAACGGCCTATTAGTGCCCAAAGTTTGGTCTTAATTAATTATTTAATAAAATTTATTTCGGTTTGAATTAATTATTATTATTAAATTCAAAATCTTCAATATCTTGCTAATAAATATCTCAATTTAAAAAAAATCTCTTTTTCTGTGAAATTGTCAAGCATGTTACACGATTTGATTACCATTTACAGATGTGAAGTGTTTGAATGTGGAAATTAAAGAATGTCTGCAAACACCACATATTATAGTCGTTGATATGTGATGAACATCTATAAATAGGATCGATTTTAATGGTAGTTTAATGCATGAGCGCCGGTTGCACTCTTTTTGCAAAATAACAAAAACGCAGCGCCGACATTGCGACCCATAAAACATAAGCTTGTGCTATGTAGCGCATCCAAGGACGGGGAAAAATTACACCGGGTGACCTTATGTGTGGCCTATAAGGTCTCTAACGATGTGATGTGCAATTATAGCAAGAGTGCCTTTTTATGTGTGTGCCTGTTTTTATTCTCTACAATACAAACGCTAGAAGTAGAAGCAATTCGGACATAAAAGGAGATTCCCTAGAACATAATGTTTGTGGACAAGATTCTCTCCAACCCTCTATTATACCTCAGAATGACCTCAGTAAATGTATTTATCCAAAATATTTCTTTCCATGAATGAAATACCTGCAGCTGTTGAAAATTGGTTTTGAATTTGAAGATATGAAGTTGGATTTCTATTTGAAGAAGGGATATGTGAATTATAGCTTTACAGATACGCGTATCATTTGCAAAACTTAAAGTTTGTCCTTCCCTTGGTATAAGAAAATCATAGATGTATATTAGAAATATTATAGATTTACTAATTAATATCATCTCTTAGTTAGACTATTTTATAAAATTAAATTGCACCAAGCACTTTTACTTTCCTTTCAAGTAATTGCAAATCTACGCAAAACAAATAATCCATTTATAAGTAGAGACCGATTATTTTTGTACTTAAAAAGCTACTAAGAAACTTAGGCTATAATAAACGTAAAAATCAGCGCATTTTGTGAGCGCTGATTAAATTCTGTTCCCATCCACTTTGCTGGAATGCAGATATGAAATAATATATACTAATAAATTCATTAACAGATTAAAGTGATTATTCTTGATATTATGCTTATAAAAGTGGTAAAAAAATAAAGAACAATTTGAAATAAAGTTAGGTAACAAGGCATTGAAATAAAGGAATGTCCTCTTGAACAAAACACGAATGATCACCTAAGTATTTTTTTGTGATATAAATCAGATTTAGTACTGCCAATTATAATTTGTCACTCTCAATATATATAAAAATGGAGCAATTTTATTGGTACCAAGAATTTGTTCACACCAGTTCACACTATAAGCAAATGTTGTCAAACTATTGATAGGGCATAAATGAATAAACTAGAAGGAACTCTTATAAAATATAATTTTAGGAAAAAAAATTAATTACCTAAAAATCCGGTCTTTTATAAATAAAGTTTCATGTTTATTTATTTATACTTGTAATATACTATGCTAGGCAACCAGTACATCACATTGGCTCAGTGTGCAAATTAATAAAATTTTAATTTATTTATAAAATAGGAACGCGTGACATGAATTAGTTGTAGGACTACTTAAAACTGAGAATATTCGTCTTTGTTGTCTTATTACTCCTATAACCAAACAGTTTTTAAATTAAAAAATAGAATACTATCTGGTGGACGAAATATGGTGAAAGAAATAAAAGAAAAATTACAAGTGATTTTGTGTCATACAAAACTCAACAAACTTAGTTACTATTAAAGTTTTTAAAGTTTGGATATGGTAATTGATTGTATTACCCTTTGTTCAGAGCCGCTCTTGAAATTATGGGGGCCCTAAAAGGTGGGGGCTCTAAGGCCGCGGTCTAATTGGCCTTATTGTTAATGCGGCTCTGCCTTTGTTAATAAGACAAAAATATGATATTAACACAATAAATAAACTCATCAAAAAACATTTAAACAAACAAGTTCATAATAATATCACCCTCTCCAGAGAAACAATAGTCGAATCATCTAAATACACCAAATTAGTTTACTGTCCGTCTGTAGATACGCATCTAACTAGTCTCTATAAAAAATTTAACTTAATTCCGGCTTTTTATTGTAAAAATAAAATTAAACAATGTTTTGGCAACACTCTAACATCAGTAAATGATCTAGAAAAATCTGGGATTTATTGTATCAAATAGAACAACTGTAATTTGAAATACATAGGACAAACACAAAGGAAACTCAAAACACGCTTTAAAGAGCATTTGTATCACTTTAATTATAAAATTCAGATAAATCTGCAATAGCCGACCATGCTATCAGATCTAAACACACATTTACAATAGATAAAATTATTTTATTAAAACAGTCAAATCATTTCAGACTCAATATGCTTGAAGCAATAGAAATGAAGAAAAACAAGAAGTACCTAGTAAATTCAGATTTGAGTCCATTGGACCACGTGCTTCTAGATTGTATATAAACGTATTGTATCATAAAACTTAGAATTTGTAATTTTTTAAAATTATTATTATACCTGAACTAGTATTTAAGTAATAATTTTTGCTATCTTGCGTTGTATTTGAAGTATACCACTGAAGAGGTCCACTTGGTGGACGAAATGTGCATTTGGTTAAATAAATTAGTGAAGAAAGGTTTTCAAAGTGTTTTTATTTTTTAATATTTTTAATCTTCACGTTACTCAACAAATCATCGTATTATATAAGCAATATTGCAATAATGGCACATGTATCGTTGAAAACTTTAAAAGTAAAATTTTACAATTTCTTTATCACGATTGTAGCTTGAATTTTATGTCCTAGTAGCTCCCGGCCCAATTAACAACTGTTGTTCGCCAGAAATTTGTATCATATTTTTGATGGGTGGGACTTAGAATATTTTGGAAAAACAACAAAACGCAAATTTCAATATATTATTTCATAATTCAATAAAATTATTATCATCCCCAAACAGAACATCTGGTAGACTTCTGGTAGACTGGACGACTTCAGAGGCATCTTCTTCCAATTAATTTATTATACATATTTAGAAATAATAAAGTACTTAAATTTGTACCTATCTTTGTATGTATTAAAAACACCATTTTTTGAGTTTACAAAAAGCAAACATTCTTCTTTAAAGAAAAACATTCCATTAAATAATAAACAACAACTTTACAAATTTAATAATTTTTATTAAACCACGTTAATAATTTCATAATAAACAATTTTGGTACCTTGTGATTATAAAATAAAATCATCATCTCTAACTTAGTGAAGCGCTGATAAACTAATGATAAGTTAGGATATCATATTTTGGGTAAGTAGTGTTTTATTATTTCTATATGAAATTAATAAACATTTCGAAAACATAAACAATTAAATACGGTGTTAGTACTTTCAAATTGTAAAATTTGAAATTATAAACCATATCGTGTTGTCTTATAAATTATTGCACGCATATGTTATTGTATAGATATTATGACAACATTGTAGTACTTAATCTAATAAGATATATGACAATAAAAAAAATAGTACACATTTTATAACTATTCGTTTAGTTGATAGTAATGAATTAAAATAAAATCTCATGTTGTAACAAATTCATAAACAATAATAAAGCAACTTATACACAACGATAACTGGAGAGATTAAAAATCTTAAATTGAAAATGCCATTAAATAATAATGTAACATATTAGGTATATTCAAATTGTAATCAGTCTTGTTAATAAATATAAATAATTTCATAATAGTGCAGCTTATTGCTATTGACTGAATTAAAGCTGCTTTTTTAATTTCACAGAAGAATTATTAGTCGTTTCGAAGCACACAACTTTTAAGTAAATATATTTGGAATGTCTTGTTTGGTAACTTAGCTGGCGCATTGTCCTATAGGACTACAAATCGTTTTAATTTCTTGATAATACAAATTAGTATATTTATTTTAAAAAGCAATTACGCAAAAGCTTAATATAAATGCAGGAAGTGAAATGTGTCTGGCTACTTATTAACAAAATGTGCAAACACGGTACACTTGTTTATTTCCTGGAAAAACACGCAAATTTCCAAAAGGGTATATTTTATGCGCCACCTTCCATTTGTCGGCATTTTCTTCCTATTGTCGTTTACTTGTCACGTTCATCATCATCACTTGCTATAGCATTATTTCCTTCATGCTAAAATTTGTATGTAACAATTAGAACAAATTCACTATAATTTAAAATGAATTTCTTAAGTTCGTTTGTTATGATGCAAAATTATTTATTATCATAATTTGTATAGAGCATTATTGATTTGTTTAGTAAACCATTGGTACCATAGAATATTATATAATATAAAAGTATAGATTTTATAGGTTAAAATGAGATTATCGGTGAATATAATGGAACATGCTTAATGTGGCCTTTATCCATTGTCCCAAGTAAAATTTGCGTTATGAGAGCCCAGAAATACTTCGAGGCAAATGTGTAAATTAACAAATAAATTATAGAAAAGAGTAATAAATATCACAATACCAGTCGCCTCACACCGCATTCAACGCAAAATTTGGCTGTGCTTAAAGGATATCGGTTGCCGCACTCATGGCAAAACTTGGATAGCTTGCTATTATTTTTGGTACCGGTTGCAGAATTGGTATTAAAACTCGTCATGACATTAGCATTCATGGGAGTTGAATGTTCAGGTGCAGTCTGCATGATGCATGTATCAGAACCACTGCTGCTTGCACTGTCGAGATGTGCCGGTTCCATTGGCGACAGTTTTGTTATCTTCGAACGCACTTTAGTCTTGCCGCTCCTGTTCAAACTAAAAATAAATCAAAAACGAAAATTACATCGGTTCAAAATATTCGTGCAAGCAATAGAAAAAAACGCAACTTGACTTTATTGAACATTCGCGCGAATTTATCCTTCACTAAACCGAGGACATAGTAAGGCCATATTTTCAAAGGAGGCCCAATGCTTGAATAATCTGATTGTCTTGATAACGAGCTATCGCTATCACTATCTACGCGGAACTTTTTTTTTGAATCACAAGCGAAATTGACGCTCATGATGAATAATAAAAATTTGGAACATGATTACAAAACAAAATGACATTTAAGTTAGATGCCATGTCACTTTTGTTAGCGTTCGCTATGCACAAATAAACAATTGAAAATAAGTCACCTTCCATAAGCTGAGTCGGCGCTGATCATGTTATTAGACGAGTCTTCGTTTGCTCGCATTTCTGCTTCCCTCTTAAGTTGTTCCTCTTTTTCGAGTAAGTACATTTCTTCATATTTCTTATATTCTTCATACATTTCATCGTCAACCGAAAATAATTCTTCTGTTCCTGCAGCGGCTACCATATCAAATTCCTGTAAAATATATAAACAATTAATTAGTTTTTTGTTTGTTTGTTAACTATATGTATAAACAACTTTGTGAAATAAAAGTGCAAACAACATACCCGATTATCATCCTTAATATCAGCATTATCTCTGGGACTATTGGAATCTTCTTCATCAAAATAACGTTGTACATCATTGCGGCTTTTTAAATTTTTACCATGTTTTACGGGATCAGTAAATAAAGTACGTTGCAAATTCATTTTCTTTTTATTCTCTTGAATATTAATGGTCGGAGTGGAACTCATATCGGCAAAACTAGAATCAGATGAAATTGAAGTATTTCTGTTGCGAATTTTTTGGTCCAAAGGATCTAAGCGAAACCGATTGCTGTGTACAAGCGGATATTGGCGTATCATATCAGGTGTCGTTGTTTCAGTTTGTAGATTGTCAGGTATAGAAAGGTTGTCGAAGTCGTTAATCAGCCGCGGATCTATTGATATGTCGTCGTAGAAAGAAATGGTGTTGTCTGTTTTAGTGCTACAACTAGCTAAAGAAATGGTGTCGAGGTCCAATTTATGCATAAGTTCGTCATTGCCAAAATTGTCGTTTATAAAGTTTTCTAGCAATTCAAAATCGATATCATCCTGTGGATTATTTGCAATGTCCTTAAAGTCGGAAGGTGATTCTACTAGCGACTTGCGCTTCTTTTGTTTTGGTGTTGATGAACTTAGGGGTTCACTCATTGTAGGTGATTTTGATTTATTACTAGTCATTGTATGTAAAGGGTTGTTGTCTTTAGTTAGAGATTGCTTGTTTTTGTTGTTATTTAAGTGTTTGAAGTCATCGCATTCAAGCAATTCCATTAATTGTCTTTCAGCAGTTACAAATGGATTATATGTGTTGTCAGGTTTAGTTGTATTAATTGTATTTGATGTATTATTCGTTGTAATTGGTATACTTGGATTACTTTTGCTACTCCTATTGTTGTTGTTGATGATGTTGTTTTTATTGTTGTTGTTGGTACTGTAATTAAAAAATTTGTATGTAAAGAGTTTGAAAAGATTTGTAGGTATAAATATAATTTTATGCTAGAAATGGAAAAAGGAATAGAGGATAGTTAAAATATTACTACTTATGTTACTACTTATGTTAACCTTTCGGTAATTCGAGGAAGAGTATGAACTGTAGATTTGTAGAGCCTCTTCGTTGTTTCATTAACATTTGCTTTAGGCATAACCATTGTAATTTTAGGAAACTTAGTTCCACTTGCCGATTTTTCGCTTTTATTACCAATTTTCTTCGGATTTAATTTAATTAGCCTCTTACAGTCTCTACGAGTTAGTCTGAAAACTTCCGACCGGTTTTCATGCAAAATCACGTCCACCAAAGTTTGAAATCTCGGTGAAAGTTTGCTAACAGTCGAACTTTCCGAATCAGTAATTTCGGCATCTGTATTATAAGAATTTGTGGATCTGGCAATTGAATGTGTGCTTTCACTTGCATTTGATTCCAATGGAGATGCTTTCGTATTTAACTTAACCGAGGGAGTTTTCATGACAGTAAATTGCGTCGGCGTTTCTTTTAATGGATACTCTTGCTTGTTTTGTAAGGTTTTCCTCAGTTTGATCTTTATTATATTATGATGCAGACAATTTTGATAAATGCGAGTGGCAAAAGGTACATCTTTATCCCTGGTTTCTTTATCTTTCTCAACGTTGACCTCATAGCTCTTTGGTACGACTTTCGCAATTTCACCTTCATTACTCTCATCATTTTTACCTTCTTGTAAATTAATCAGCGGTTTGTTTTCAATAGTATTTTCGTCTTCTTTTCGAACAGTATTAGTTGAATGTTCCCCAATCTGTTTTTCTTTCTTAGCATCAGTTTGCACGCATTCGTTCCTATCAAAATTCACATCGGGTTGTGTCCCTTGGCTTATTTTAATACTCAAAAGATTATTTTCTAATTTATCATTAGATTCAGCGTTTTGTTCCTCATAATGATTTCGCATCATCTCCTGTAAATGATTGAATTTTAATAAGTCGGTTTCACTTGCAGTGACCATTTGGGACGAATCGGAATTGTAGAAGTTCAACGTCATTTCACTACAACAGCCTCTTAATTCCCTTTCTAAGCGCGTTTTGCTTAAAACCGATGAGTACATATTGTAATACATCCCATGCAAACTTTCAACCTCGCTTAATTTCCCGCAACGTTCGAAGATAACATTATCCCCAATCATATAATGCATGTGTCCACACAGTGATATTTGTTCAGGAAGCTTAATTACATTTGGTATATCTCCCGATACGGCTAATTCTTCGGGATTTTTAAGTTCGCTCAATTCAATATTTTTCAAGGTCTTAACATCAGGATCATCAAGTGCCATGATTCTGTTTGAAGCGTCACCTTGATCAGCATCTTTTTCATAACGCCTTTCGGTCTCGGGCTTTTCTTTATCAGGGCTACCAAGATCTCCAATAGCGGTGTAATCTAAATATGAATCAAATCGAGATATGTCCCCGAATTGTTGTATATCAGTACAAGGTGGTATATTAAGCACTTCTCGAGCTTTTCTTAATTGAAAATCAGTCTCACTATGAACAGCAGGATGACGATTGACGTGTTTATACAAAATGGATTCACCACTTATTTTATTATCAACATAATTGTTGTTTTCTTCTTCCACTTCATCAATTTGTGTAACAGGTCCATATTTATTGTTTATATTCAATTCTGGAGATGCACAGGAATCATCTGAGCTGTCATCAATATCAGAAAACAAACGTTTGTTACCTTTTGATTTTAATTCAATAATAGGAATTGCTTCCATTTGCAAGTTATTCGCTTCTTCATCATTTATATATTCGTCTTCAGTTATGGTGGTTTCTACCTTGGTATTTCCTAATGTTATTTTTGATTTACCCTCTGCTTGATTGTTTTCCAACACTGAATTTCCTTCCACAAGTTTATTTTTTGAAGCAGTGGGCGCTTCCACAAAATCACTTTTTGCTAGCATAAAAAACGCTTCTAAATCTTTTGTACTCGTATTTCCCGATGAAAAATTAGATACTGGTGCCTTGTCTACTTGCAACAAGTTAACAACCTCTGGATTTTCTTCTACATAATTTAGTATTGAATCATTTTGATAATTATCAACAATTTCTTCAAATTTAGGAACATTTGCCATGCATTGTTTGTTATTATTATTTGTATCGCATGCAATATCAAATAAGCAAGTTTCCGTTTTATTAGACGCAAGTGTGTCCCGTGATATTTCAATATTCTTCTGTTCAGGTTGGTCCTGAGGTTGTATATCAGTTATAGGAAATTTTGCAAGATTAGTATCGCTATAATATGATTTTCTCAAACCTGGACGAATTGGAATTTTCGATGGTGATTTTTTTGTTGAACAGTCACATCCAGTAGCATTATTAACATCAAATATTCCTGATTGTTTTTTTATTGAAGATGCTGAAGGTTCATTTGTTTTCGGTGGGTTAATAACTATATAAAGATTATCATCCATTTCTACACCTGATTGAGTTTTGGTAGAAATTAAAAGCATATTAGATTGTAATTGCTGTGCATCCGATAACTTCATCATTTGGAAATTGTTGCTATCCAAACAAGTTTTTACATAATTCAAATCAATTTTATCCTTCTTTGTAATATGAGGCTCTTTGACAGTTTCTTGTACTTCAGTGGAAATATCACTATCGTCAATTTCCTGTTCATATGAAATTTTAGGGAGCTCTATATCAACTAAAATTTTGGGTGATTTAATTGTTTCTGTAAAATAATTATTATCTCTTCTGCCAGTGTGTTGATCCTTAATGAAACTTTTTTGTCGAGTGGTTTGTTCTTCTTTCACAGTAAAATGTTGAGACGTTTCTTTGCAAGTTAGAAGAGTAAGTGGAACTGTTGCGGGATGTTTTTGGAACATAGGTTCCGACTGAATCGTGCAATGGGATGATGAGGAAGATACTGGTGTATTATAATTGGAGACCATAAAACCGCTTTTATCATTAACATCAGTCGCGTTAATTTTCAATATCGATACAGTAGGTCGTTTTCTAAATACAGGACAGAAGGAAAATGGGATATTTACGGTTTTTTTTCATAAGGAGGAATATTTTCAAATAAATGAATGAAAAATAAGGAGAACGAAAAATAATTGATTCCAACAAAAGAATCCAATGTATATAACAATTGATTAATTTCCCATTTTCCTTTCTCCCTACTCTTCACCACAAACAAATCAAAATAGGGGGATAACTAAATAGGGAGAGCACAAAATATTCAACTCACGCTTTCAGTGGTTCCGATTTTCGTCTGTTCGAGGAAGCATACGTGGCATTGCATAATGTTGAATTTTGATTTGAAGCCATAGCAACAACTGGCGCGTGACGAACACTGGGATTTCGTTGTAGACTGGGTTTACGGCTGTTTACTTTTGAAACTTCAGGATGCGGCGGGCTAATAGCAGTTGGAGAATGTAGAAAATTTGTTGTTGTGCTGGAGCTCATTTGATATTTTTCTTTAACAGTTTTCTTATTCCTGTTAATTGGTGGAACACGATACTTGGTGCGCATTTCCAACCGTTCTTTAGCTACTTGGTTGTTCGTCAAACTCGACGTTGGTAAACGAGCCATTTTTTCTTTGCACCATTCCACATGACGATCGTATGCTTTAGGCCCAAATTGTCTATCACAAGCTGGACATCTTTCAAATGTTGCATTTGCCATCAATGCACTCGAACGCGTTTTTCGAACTGATGATACAGATGACACAGGTTTTAACGATTCCACACCTAAAATTGAAACAAAAATATGTTACAATCAGGCTTGTGAATATTTTAATGCAGAGATATTTTTGTATTACTTCTATTTGCTTGTATCGATTGTGCAACTTTCATTTCTTTCCCAATTAGCGACGGAGATTCTGTTGGTGTGTTGTGCTTAACATTTCCAACTGTTGCAGAAGCTGAAGCAATCGTAGATTGACTTATTATTTGTTGTGGTGGGCTCGGTTCCCGGTTCTTCTTCAAATATGTTCTTTGGTGAAACAATTCCAAATCTGTGCCTTCCACTCGTTGTCGTAGAGAATTAAATATTTTACGTTTTTTTGTTGCGTTTTTTTCGCATATCCTAGTATGTTTTACTAATGGATCTGGAAGAAATGTTCGACCGCATATTTTACACGGTTTGAGGTCTTCTTGGGATATATTAGCGACTGCAAACATAAACATATTTGCCCAAAATTACATTTGCAATGTTCATTTATATATTACAATCTGATTCACACAAATTCATGCATTACTTTCGATTTGTCAACTTACTATTTGTTTAGCATCAAAAACAATATCTGCTATGCGTTATTACATAATACGTGATGTATACATAAAGATTTCTAATGCTAACTTACTTTGCAAACATTTATAGCTAACAAATGAAGGAGGACATAGGCGGTATTACAACGCGTTTAGTTTACAAGTTGAGCACATTTATGTGCAAGTCAAGGATAACCACCAACCTAATATATTTACCTATCTGCTCAGCATATATAATTTCTGACCAAATAAAAATTTAAATTTTAAATTACGACAGATTAGTGATGAGAAACTTTTGGGCACTTGCTATGGATACTTGCACTGATGCTACTCGCGAAAATGAAAAGATTTTAATCACATTTAATTGTTTGAATGAAACGCGAGCGGAGCTAATGAAATAGATTAATTAAATGTTTAATAATTTATGTCATGAGAAAATTTGCAGATAATCTCATGACGATACAATGCCGAATGTCCGGTTTCAAATCAAACGCGTTTCGTCCAGAAATACAGGCAGGAAATCCCCGGTTCCTTCGTCTATTCCATACTGCATCTATGCAGTAACTTGCGCGCATCTTGGAACGTGCATGCATAATGCGTTGTTTATTTTGGTCACCGGGACATCTTGAGCTCCAGGAAATGGGTCCATGACGTCCCGGCGCCATGCAACCAACCGGCACATATATTCCCAGTTGTATAAAGAACTTCAACAAGGTATATGTGTACTTCGTTCGCGTATGGGAGAGCGCTCTAACCATCTGTCACTATTTTAGGCCGTTTCAGCCGCACACTAGAACGAATGCACTTCTAACTTTTGAGTACGGTCAACACATTCGCTAATAATTTGTGGCACTTGAAAATAAATTTTTAAATCGCTTCATTCACACGCTACACGACTTTTTAACGCAGAAAACTCACCTTCTTCCATCACTGGCTCGGCCATCATTTTTGTTTTGTTATGTTTCCAAGGAAACAGTGACGGTAGCTTTTGTAGCAGCATAGCATTGAGCACATGACACATTCAAAAAGTCGTCGGTACGTCGCGCGATCTGCCTCCCGATCGCTGCGATTATTTACAAATTACGCAAACGTTTTGCGAACTAAATTTAATTCAAATTTGAATTTGATGCGCTCTAAAGACTGAAAGCAACTTTCTTGAACCAGCGTAACGCGCGTACTAAACTAACTTAATACATTTGATAGTTAAGTATCTTTATTTGCCTCTTGCTCTTAAGTTCTTTAGGTTTCTTTGCAGCGGAAATATGCGTCTGGACGCGTCTTATTACAGCAACTAAATGCAGACAGACTGTTTCAACTTCTATTTTTACGACACATTAGGTAGCAATAAATAATAAAACTTTCATCCTCTGTAAGTGCTCAGAATGCCGTTCATGTACTCTTCAAATTCAATTAACACGTTTTATCTATGAACGGTTCAGGTTTAGACTAATGTCTTACCATGCAACCGACTTAATATATCCCGCAAAGTGAATGTAGTTTTCCTATCTGGTTTGGCTCACTTTTCTTCTTGAATTATATGCATATTTTGCAGCATACTCTGTCTGTATACATTTATAAATCGTATGCGTTATTAATTTAACATATATGTAAATCTTAAAGTACATCTGCAAATGGAACGATTTCCCTTGTGTCCACAAGATGTTAAGTTTCTGTTATTTATATCTTTTCTGATTATAGTTCATTTCATTGATTGCTTTCAGTAATATGCACATGAGGTGAATTTGATGAATATGTTTACCTACTAACCTACTATAATACTACTAAAATTTCAATTAAATTTGGGAATTTGTTATTTTGAGATGAATTTATATTAGTAGTTCGTCCATGCGTTATCATTTTAAGAATACAAAAAAAGTAATTGCATAATACAATAACGAAAACAATTTAAAATTTTGGCAACAAAGTAAAGAAAATGAATGGCTTGATTTAATTGATAAGAACGTATTCCGTGGACTAATTTATTACTGCCATAAGAACTAAGATATCTAAATACTATATTGTTAGATAACAAATGTGAAGCGAAATAAATGAATTAATACCGTTTAGAAAACAAATCTTTAAGAATACATATTAATTAAGAGCATTGACTACTGACCAGACACGAGTGTACTCTAAGTTACACTTAAAGGGGTGATAAAAGCATAAAGCTAATGCTTTACGGTAATTACAATTTATTTACTAAATTCGACTCACCGAGTGCTTCCAACTCGAAGCAGCTCCAGATGTGTATGTTCAGCGCTTAAGATAAGGAGTTTTGGAAAAAATGTCACAATTCTCTTTTTGAGAAAATTATACTGTGGTCTTGATCAGACTAATTTTAATATAATAAAATTATTATGTAAAAAATAAAAGTTTATAAAGTATGATATATATTTTTGGTTTACATTACTCAGTAAGAACGGTCGTTTGAATGAACTAACGCAGTTTATAAACTGTGGTAATCAGTGATAGTGGTTAGAGTTACAACAATGGGAAATTTTGTATGACAAGAGTTAAAATCCCAACACATGAAATTTTTCTTTCAGCTTTCTATCTATATACCTATGTATATAATTGAAAATGCATTTATTTGAAACAAAAAAGACACATGCACACATGCCCAAGACTAGGGATTCCAATTTGGAGCAAATTTAAAAAACCCGGATTTCGGCGCATCTATTTACTCCCATTTCCAAGTTGTTGCATAACCCGAGTATTACAGTCAAAAACACCGGGGTTTCGGGTATAGAAATTCCTTGAATAACCTGGGTTTTCAGGTTCAGAGAAACCCTAGTCAAAAACCCTTCCCAATAGAACTGTTCAGAACAGCTGTTTTTGCTATGTGTGCCAACCAGACCCCATATTGAATCACACCAGAACAGCTCTATAATCTATGTCTAGTTGTGGCGTCTGGTTGGCAACATTGAGCTGG
>JASKGN010028957.1:0-16849 GCA_030556245.1 Falagria sp. GC000072 | reverse complement strand
AATGTCGATCCCGAAATAAAATAGGAATGTGGCGATACAGATAAGTAAAGTTTGGGGAACTGAAAAGAAATATGACCAAATTGCTGGCCCTGAAGAATCCTCGATGGTTACTTTTAAACAAAACAAAAGCAGACTCGCAATTACCATTGAAAAAGACACGAAGAATGCTATGAATAGGATGAAGCGCAAACACCACATGGAAGAACGTGTCATATATGTTAAATTTATATTCATCAATGGCATCTTTGCTAGCACATTGATTACAATAAATGCTAAAGTTGAGCCAATTCCTGGTACCACAAAATATGAGTGGTTACCAAAATCTGCTGTATATACACAAGCTGCATCTATTAAACACCACCATGCTATTGCTACCAATGACCCTAAGAAATCCTTAATTTATATTTGTTGTTTAAATAAATAAATTATTGTTACCACAAAATGCTGCGTACAGCAAATTTCGAGTTTTTTGAGTTACTTTTCCGGTGCAATTTGCGCACACTTTACAACAGGGATGTTCTCGTAGCCACATTTTTTAACACTTTTACAGTACAAATTCTGCTCTTTATTCTACAAAATTTGATTAAAATACATAAAGGAGATGACAGTAACATCTGGTGACGTTATTTAGAAATTATTTCAGAACAATTTATTCAATTTTATATATAGGGTCCCATCTGTTAGAGAATTTTCAAAATTATTTCTCCGTTAAAAAAAATTCAATGGACTCTGAAATAATATGCTTGAATATGCTGCAATATTCAAAATAAATAATTGTAAACAAACATTATTATTTAATATTACTTTAAACCTCTTGTCTTAAACAACATAAATTAATTATATAAAAATACCACAAAATAATTTAAAAGAATTCTTCCAAAATTAAGCGTAATTATAGATAATTCCGGCCAAAACTGACACTTGATGATGCAATAGAAAATTTAGATTTGTTGTGATCTGCTGACGACTGTGTAGAAATACCGTCAGCAAAGTTTAATTATAAAATTTTAAGACTCGAATTCGCAAGTTTACACCACAATATTATCCACTGCCATAACATTTTTTGCTAAAATCAATTTTAAGGTAAATTAATTTTTGATAAAAGTAATTCGTTACCTTAACATTGCACAATATTGTAAACTAAAATGTAGTAATAGTTTAAAATTAGTAATTACATAGAGCCTGATAATTTTTAGATGTCAACCGAAGATATCCCTTGCACAAAATATTGTAATCGAAAGGAACATGGAGACTTTATCAATGCTGCTTTAACAAAACGAGCTGTCAATGATGCAGAGCTTTCTGCATTTCTAAACTACACTTGTATTCTTTGTGGTTCGTCCAAAGATGTTTATGGTAGGACAGCACTCCATATGGCTGCAGCTTGTGGTCGAACAAATGTTTGCAAATGGTTAGTGTGCCAAAAACAAGCTAAAATTGATGAGAAAGACATAGAATCTGGTTATACATCACTTCATCGGAGTATATTTTATGGGAAAATTGAAACTGCCATTGCATTAATACAATTAGGAGGCAATCTTAAAATATTGGATTCAAATGATTTAACACCATTAGACCATGCAATGCAAGACAATTTGAAACCTTTTGATGATTTACATTCACCTTTTATATATGTATGGGGTAGTAATACTAATTATACATTGGGACCTAATCAAGTTAGACATTACCCAGAGGTGTTAGATAGTTTTCATAAATTGTTTCCCATGGTGGAACCAAAACAAATTTATTTAGAAAAGTTTCATACTGTGATATTAAGTACTACTGGAGATGTATACTCATTTGGAATGGGGCAAGGAGGCAGATTAGGAATAGGAACAGAGAAGGCAGTTTTGGAGCCAACTGAAATGAAATTTGTTACTGGGAATGGAGCTACTGTTAAAATCTCACAATGTGCAATAGCTAGAGATCATTGTTTATTTTTAACAGATGCCCATGAGGTAATTTACATTTTTAACTTAATTTTCTTTGATTGTTGAAATTTTCATTATTACAGGTATGGTGTTGTGGTTTAAACACCCATCATGTCCTTGGTATAACACCACCCCCTGCTCAATTATTAACACCTCGTCCAATTCAACGATTAAAATCGTCAATTGAAGGGATTTCTTGTGGCCGGTATCATTCAATAGCTTGGACTTCTCATGCTCTCTACACTTGGGGTTTTAATGGTGGACAACTAGGTCATGATAAATCAAATGACCAAACGATTCTTCTGCCAAAACTAGTCACTAGTATTTCTTCACAAAATCGTAAAATAATCTCAGCTGCAGCTAGTAATGGAGCTACTGCAATAGCAACAGATAAAGGTGATGTTTATATCTTACACGAATTCCAATGTCGTACAATTGCCTCAAAAAATTTGGGCATAATGTCTGTCGAGATTTTCGGGGGTAAATTAGCAGTTATCGATGAGAAACGGGAAGATCTCAGAGTTTTAGCATTAACAAAAACAGGGGATATTTTAATTTGGCAGGAATCAGATCCACAATTATGTCGATGTATATTTTCTCTTAACAGATTACTGAAAGTAAGACAAGTTTGTTTGAATGCTTATGGTTTAGTTTTTATAACTGAAGATAGGGAAGTTTTCAATGGGAAATTTAAAGCTCGCAAAAGGAAAAATGTTATCCAACAAAGTAAGAAACATTTTAATAACTTTCTTGAGAGAAATGATTGTGTAACAATTCAAGTCGAGAAGGTTTTCAGATTGTATGGCGCTAATAGTATTGTTTGTGATCTTGAAGGACATAATTTTGCTTGTCTTCATTTAAATACCTCCTCTATGATTACCTTAGTTCCTGAAATTTCTAATTCCACCATGTCTGAAGATTTTGAGAAGTTGATAGATGTAATCGATGTTGAACCCGATTTGATTTTCAAAGTTGGTGGTCGAGTGTTTTCTACTCATAAGTTTATTATTCGTGCATGTAGTCAGAAATTAAGTGAAATTAATGCATCTGGGGAATATGTTATTATAAATAATGTTGAACCTGAGATATTTGAAGAAGTTATTATTTATATTTATACAGGGACTTGTAATTTGCTTAAAGAGGGTGAAATTCCTCAAAATTTAGCTAAATTTAATAAGAATCTTAAAAAGAAACAGACTAATGATAATAATAAAATTAATAACAAAAATAGTAATAAAAAATTAAGCGCTTTTGAAGTATATCAACAACAAGAAAAGCAAGAAAATAAAATGTCCAAAGAAAATGAAATTAATGACCCAATACGATTACTTCAAGAATCTGCTAAGAAATTAGGCATTAATAGTTTATACAAAGACTTAAACTTATTTACAATATCAAATGGGAAAATTAAATTGAAAACTGACAAATGTTATAGACCGCGATTATTAAAATACAAACAAGGTGATTTTCCCGAGTTACATGATGTTAGAATTAAGGGCACTTGTGGGAAATACATCGAAGCCCACAAATGCATTCTTGCAGCAAGGAGTGAATTCTTCACAAATATGTTTTCAATGCGTTGGATGCAAAACAATAGCAAAACTGAAATTGAGCTTCCTACAAATATAGAATGCATTCGTTACTTAATTGACTATTTGTACATGGACCAAGTTGATCTTGAACATGAAGATTTCGAACAAATCTTGAACTTGTTAATCTTAGCTGATCACATTCTGCTTGATCGATTAGTAGAAATATGTGAATTTGCTTTAAGTAAACTTATAACTATAAAAAACGTACTTAAATTATTAACTCTCGCAGACATTTATAATACGACTCAATTGAAACAAACATGTATGGAGTTTACATGCCTGAATCTTGCTTTATTTTTGGAAACTAGACATTTAGAGCAATTAGATGAAGAATTATTGCGAGATTTAACTAGATTTTATGGGCGTTGGAATAATAAAATGCCGTATCGTGTTATTACGCCATATAACGATGCTACAAGTGATGAAGTCATCAAAGATGTAAGTGCAAAGTTTCCTGTTAAAATGGACTTCAATGAAATAATCAAAGTGCAACCACAAAAGGCACATCGTAAACGGAATCGTACACATCGTACGAGTACAAGTGATAAGAATGATAATAGAACTTGTGCTGATGCCAAGGAGAAGGAAAATATTCCAATGGAAATCCACAGAATATCTGAAGATGATAAGTTTGGAAGACTTCAAATACGTTCGTCTTTGCCAATTTCAGCTCCAGTTAGGATCAGTGCAATTTGCAAAGCGCATGAGAAGATTAATGATGTTTTAGATGATATGGAGTTTGTGAATTTGTCACTTAGATCTGAGAAAGATTTTCCTGATTTGAGTACTTCTTTTGGAAGTCCTGATTTGCATGATTGTAGTAGTGGGTATCAAAAACACACACCAAAACAAAAGAGCAAAATGACGAGATTATCTCAGAAGGAGAGAAAAAGACTTTCTTCGGAGTGTTCTGTTAAGGAAGTTGTTGTACCAGGTAATTTAAACAAATTTAATAGCTTTGTTCCTAAAAACTTTGGAACAGTCAGACGTAACTACGTCACATGTATAACAGTTCCAAATTATTTTGACAGCTTCTAGGAACAAATCTATTTATTTTAAAATATCATAATGTTATTGGGAGAAGTTTAATAATTTAATTTTGATTGATATTAATTAATAACATTGAGATGTTTATTATTTTGTTTCATTTACTTGATTGATTTAGTTATGACATTATTATTATGCTACTTTAACACGTGGTGGAATAATTAATTGCACAAAACTAAAAGTTCAATTTTCTCCATAGAAAGTCCAAAAAATCCATGGAATATGAACTTTGAAGCTTCAAGTCCTGTGACTACACCTACCTTTGGAAATATTATAACTGAAGAAAGGAAACAAAAGGAAAACCTTAGTAGGATCAAAAGCAAATTGTTAATTTACACACAGGTAAATAAAAATTCAAAACTCAAATTTGTAAACAAATTTTTATTTTATTTCTGTTTTTATTATATTACAGTTGGAAGACAAAGCCCTTGAAGATTTAGAGCGTTTCTACAACGTGGAAAATGTCTTCGATGAAATTATCGACGTCCGTCGAGTTGATTGTGGTCAGATAGCGGTACCCTTATGGATTCAAAAATGAATTTAATAAGAGAAATTATTCAATTACCCTTAGGAATTGAATGGATAAAAATGGAGTTATGAAGAAATTGAATGAAACAGTTTATTCATAAATTAGAATTACATATTGTGTACTTAAAGTACGTACTGTACTTTCAAATTGAATTTAATTTCCACGCAATGGACATTTCGTGGAATCGTGATGATTATCATATCAGTCATTGTGATATTGTCGTCACGTATAACAAGACGTCAGATGAAATGTTATAAATATATGAAATATAATTGCGTACAGAAGTTCGCCGAGTAAATGATAAATGAATGCAGTGCATAGAAAGTAAACTATGTACATATATGTAAAGTATAAATAAACATCTTATAAACTGCAACAAATATTATGTTACATTTATAAGATGTGAACAAACAAACGAATATCAATGTGGTCTTCATTGCATAATTAACATGCGGTGTGATATTATACATTGTTTCTTCTTTATATTTACTATTGATAATGGAATATTATTCTATTTGTACTATTGTTTACATCTGTAAATAATTAACTACTTATAGGAAATTCACAATATTTGTGAATATGATTACAAACTACATAAATTCAGTCAATAGTTGAATAACAAATTCATACCAAACTTTGTGATATGTCTTTGATAAATTAACTTAAATCTAAAAATAAGATTTACTTATTTATTAACACATGCATTGTAAAATAAATCTAACAAATAAAACAAATGACTTTCTACAAAATCATCAAAGATATAACATCCAAATGTTCAATGCTGATTTGCATTAAGCACAGTTCCCCCGGCCTCATCCCAACACGATGCTTATCATCGCTTATCTATACCATAGTTGCCTACAGAAAAAATTCAACAAATTTGTATCAGTCCATGTTGAACCGTCTGGAAAGTAGGTTATATTTGCAAGCGGCGAGCGACCATCGCGACGCACACTTCGCGTCCTAACAACGCTAACACAACGCACGCTTTCAACGAGTATGACTAGCACTTAAATCAACACTTCAATTACTCTTGTAATCATTACGGCGTCGCGTCGGTGTGATCCAACTCGAATCAAGCGACGAGATCGACTGCCGAATAGTATAAGTAGATGGTAATGCTCGTAGTGAATTGAATTGAGTTTATCATCGCTTGTCTTATGCAACACGGTCGCGATTTGCGTTAGATTCTCGTTCGCGTTTAATGATCATTGTGGCATTTTGTTAAAAAAACGTGTGGCCTAGTGGCAATGAATAGTATATATCGTGGGCGAAGCACAACTGAATTTTACTTGGCGTCGGTGTTATACGATTCCATCGAGGATCTCAATAAAAGGTATGTTTTGGTTTGAATTCTTTACTTTCTAACGGTTGTCATGGATGTACAGGTGGTTGCGGATTGTTTGTAAACAAACCTCAACGGTGTAAATGTTTGAATTTGTAAACGTTGGAAAAGTTTGTCATTTTTAATTTGTTATAAAATCTATTTTGTAAAAATATATAATATTTACCATGACTCTTTCTTGACTTGTAATTAAATTTATTTTCAAGGAAGTAAATTTGTTGAAAACCCGAATATTAATTATTTGAGATATTAAAATGTCATAACTTTTTAGAAATAATGAGTGCAATAGCCAATATTAATGTTTATTATAAAATTTTGTTTTGAGGTCATTGTAATAAATAAATTTAATAAAAATTATTTTGCAAATTGGAAATTTTGACTTTTAAATAAAAATACATTTTACGATTGCAATTATTGTAAATATTTATAAAATAAGAGCATTAAGTTAAGTTTATAACAAGTTTAACAAATTACATGTCACTCATAATCGATTGCGCGTGGTTTCTATGTCAAGTTTATTATTTTTCTCGAGTTTATTAGACGTCGTCTTATTAATTATCTTCTATATCTTTTAATGACAGCGTCATAACTTCTTTTTATTGCTTTTTTATTTATAAGTTGGTAATGATTTCAATTTTAATTTAATTATAATCTGTTGTATATATAAATTTGGAGTAGTAATAATTATATATTTGCTGAAAATTTTGAATACGAAACAAATGAATTACATATAAAATTGAAAGCGAAGTTGAAATTGTTTCTTTTTGATTTAGATTTGACAGTCAAATTTTATTCGTAACTTAATTTTTTAAATGATTTACTGAATCGATGAATTAAAAGTGTAATTTTTCTGTTTTGCATTAAGAAATAAAAACTTTTTTATCAGTATACGAATATAATAATAGATATCATAATATTAAGAATAACTATATCAACATTTAATGTCAAGTCATATATCATAAATGTAAATGTTTTAAACCTTTTCTGTGATTTTATAAATGAATGACGTTATAAGCATTGCCCAGATATAGATTGCAATAAACTTTTAATCAAATTATCTGATTTATGACATTGTTTGTTGCAAACGGATATAATTTATAGGCAGATTGCATATTATTAAATGCATCTGGTAATAGTACTAGCGGTTATTTAATCATATTCATTGTTAATTAGTATTTTTTCTTCTTTCCTCTTAGATTATTGTATATATTAATAAATTATTAATTATGCAATTACATACATGTGTGATTACAATATAACTAGTTATATAATCAGAGAAAATAAATAAAATGAAATACTTTGTTTTATTTGATTTATTTCCAGAAAAAAATTAGAAACAATAGATTGGATATATTATGTACTTATGTATTTATTTATAGTATATATAAATAAGCATTTGAATAGTAAGTTAGTTTGATAACAGTAATAAAAATCCACAATGCATAAATTTAGAATTGAAGATAGTTTGATGTGTTTGACATTATAATATTTATTCTTAATCTTATGCCGGATATAACAGGTTCGATTTTATTCTCCTACTGAAACATAATTATTATCAAACATAAACAAACTGTTACACTTAAAATATGAAAACTGATACTAGAAAATACATGACTTGCTTCATTTGTTTTTTCATATTTTAATTTTAATATTAATAATAATAAAATTAATACAAACTTTAAACTAATTAAAAAGCAAATCAATTATTTTTCTATAAAATTTAATAATTTTCATATTTTAAGTGTAATATTTGTGCTACAAAAGTATCAAATACGAATCGGAGTCAATCGCAAATGAACTGCATCCTTCCAACGAAATAAATCGATATAAAGACACATTTAAACTGATAATGGCGTACAATAACTCATCGCTTCATTCATTTTTCTATAAGTGTTTGTTTATATTGTGTGTGCCTATTTGTTTGCTGTTTGCAGTCACAACATTGAACATATTATAGTAAATAATTTATAAATTTATGTATACATATTTCTATACAGCGTTTCAATGATATTTGCTTTTTGTGTTTACTTTGATAACTTTCAATTGATAGAAATTTCTCGAACACCTTATATCAATAGTAATAATTCTATGAATAAATCAATAGGTTATTATTAAATGCGTAATATATTATATCGGGTAGTAATTCACTTATTTATCAACTAATATCTAGTAAGTATTTATATTGAAGATGAAGATGACAATAATAAAATGTTTGATTATAAGAACAAATATGTTTATTTATATTTATACTTTCTACAAGTAAATTTATCAATGAATTATAATTTTTTGTAGTATTGAGATGATTAGTATAGGTAGTTTTCCCTAATCCTTGCAAGTTTTGTCGAACTGAAACAAAAGATGTAGGCATTGTACACTACGACAATAGAAAAATAAATTGACGATGAAATGATAAATGTATCAATGAATAAACTGAATAAGTAACCCTCATTCCTTGTTAACTAATTGTAACAAGTGTATTTTCTATTATTACAGCAATTGTACTTGATATTGAAACTCAGTTCATCCAATTATAATAATTACACTATAAATTTATTAATACTTAGAAAAAAAGTCTTAAAATTATTTTATTAATATACAAATTTAATTTCTTATTTAAGAACATAATTTACACATATAAAAATATCATAACTTTTCTTAAAGATAATTTCTACTACAACTCAAGGTTTTTCATTTAATTCTTTTTACAAGCGACCTTTAAACATATTTATTATTAATTGATAAATATTCAATCTTTAAATCAATCTCAGTCATAGTTTACATTACATGCTCAATTGCAATTAAATACTTGTCAAAACAGAAGCAAGTGTTTAGCAATAATTTTACAATTCCAATTTGTTTTGTTTCACACTGATATGACAATTATATATGTATATACAAATTCATCGCATTTATCTATTACACTTCATTAATAATCCATTAATATATTAATTATTTAATTAATCTGTCGTCAGATGCTGTTTTTGTGATGTACGAAATATGATAAATGTTTTCATCATTAAATTCTTGAAATTTGCAATGATATTTGCTCAGCATCATTTGTATGAATATTTAGTTTCTTTATCTCATATTCCAATCAAATCCTCGCTTATTTTCACATTTGAAAGTTGAATCAACTAAAAAAAGCGACGCCGACTAGTCGCCAATCGCAACTTTGTCACTGGTTTAAATTGGATTTTGCTTTTGTTATTCAAATTAATTTTTGCTTTCATTAGCTTTTGATTTGTTTATAGGATGCATTTTATTTTTTTCTTCCTTAGTATTAGTTATCTTGTTGTTGTTAGATGCTATTTTTAAGTTCATATGATTGTGAAATATTTTTTAAGAGATTGAAAAATATTTCTTTTTGATTACTTTTAGCTTAGGATATTTATCTTTTTGGATACTCGTAAGACAAAATTTCTTTTGTAAAATCACAGCGAAACAAAAAAAATTGATCTATATAAATATATTCTTCTTCGAATATAATGATAATGATAACTATGTTAATTTTACAATGAACAAGTCATTGTTTAGTAATTATATGCTTCGTTTAAATGAATTCAATGCAAAGTTTTTACTACAGCTACGATAATCTTATAAATTCAATTTGTCTTATAATAGAGAAGATAGATTGCTACAATGTTTTCATTATATGTATATTTTAATTGCCCATGCTGCATTATCGATTATTTTATGTGCAGGATGCTCATTGACCAACATCCAGTTTTATATTAACTTAATCATTTTCTTTTCATCTTTTCATTCATTATTATTACAAAAAAAAACTATTTACTTAATAAATAACAATAACTTTATCTCAAAATGAAAATTGAATAATATTCAGTCACTTAGCAACCAATGTTGCAATTAAATATATTTTGTGAGTCTTTGAACTGTTAATTACTACACATATTACGATTATAATCGATTATACCAGCGCCTAGTCATGGCTACTACAATTATCACCAAATCATATCAATTTAATTAGTAATTTCAGATTACATAAACAAATTTGTCTTGCCCAATTACTCATTTTCATATCAAAATATTTGTTTCCTTTTCTCTTTTCTATTGTATATTATATAAATCGAATTAATAATGACGTTTCAAATCGAAAATAAAAACAAGAATTATATTTTTATCTATACCATGTAGTACATCGTAGTAACACTATGAAAAATTGAACTTTGACCTTTTTTAGTTGTCGTAATTTTAATTTAATTTATAAGTAGTAAAAGTAATTATTTACTAAATGTAATTATGTATGTAATATAAATTTATTTATATAATAAATTATTCAGATTATATATATCATAATTACATGTTTGAACATGTACAGTGTATATAATATGAATAATAATTAAGTTAAAAAGTTAACTAAGGTCCTGCAAAAGTGTCTCGTGGATTTAGAAGTTCCGGCATGTATAATTTTCTGTGTATATTTGAAGATAATATTTGCTGGGCTACTATTGTATGTTGTCTGAAACTGATAAGACACTTTGAATGATGATTGGGACATAAAATCGGCGCCTATTTAATCTTAATCGCAAACTAACAATAATACCATAGTGTTAGAAGCAAATATTGAATTTCATTCAATTATAATTTTCTATTTATTTATGTTGCAACAATTGCAAAAGATGTTAAAATAATTAATAAATTTAAGCTGGCATTTGTTTTGTGTTTTATTCTTAGATGTAGGGTTCTAACGTAGGCAACCAACTATCCAACCATCTGTAAACATGGAAAACTCGGTCGCGCGATTTAAAAGAAAACAAAATGCCAATTTTAGGAAGTAAAATGTTTCATTCTGAATCATCTTGAATGTCTTATATGAACTTGTACATAAAATATAAATCAAATAATTATTACATAACTTAATATAAGATATACAATACCCTACGTGATTTTCTCCAGCAGCCGAATACACAATTTTTATTTTCGTCAAGTGCGCATTGATCAAAGTCCTTTCTTCGTGTCCCAACCATTTGGACATGAATAAAGCGACAATAAACCGATAAACCATCGAAATGCACTACATACATAATTATGTTGTACATTAGATAATTTATCAATAATACTGTTAACATACTTGTTGCGTGCGCATAAATTGTTTGTTTATTTATATTTATAATTGCCAAATGATATAAATAAATAAACTAAACACAATTTATCTCTATAAATGAAGATTTCTCTTTATGCCATGATTGAAATTAAATTATTACTATCCTTACAAATATTAATTGTCATTTATTCTTTCTTTATAGCGGGGTTGTCTCCCTAATAAAAGACAAACACGCAGATGCAAATATCGTATTACCCTTCCGGGGTATTGCCCCGTTTCATCAAATCGTCGCCAACGAAAATCGACAATTCGCCATGGAGACGACAATTCTCATATTGCAGAATGGTGGGGACCCCAACGTCCGATCTGACGAGGGGTTGACTCCATTACATATTGCTGCTGCTTGGGGTCGAAGGGATCTTGTCGATTTGCTTTTGCATTGTGGTGCTGATCCCGATCTCCAAGACAATTCTTACATGACTCCACTCCATTATGCAAGAGAGCATGAACATTATAACGTTGTAGAATTAATCAAAACGTTTGTTGATAGTGGAATCCAATCGTATTTTGATCCTCGAAGAGGAAAAGATGTTTGTTTGCTTACCTTAGGTTTGTCTAATTTAAATATCAATTAATTTCAATTACTATGTAGTTTTGAATTGTAATTATTATTATATTGTTCTATTTATTTTCTAGATAAATTATTGGTAACTCATGGCCAAACAGTTGGAGAATACGAAGTTATCAAAACAGAGCAGGTCAAACATCAAGAGCCAATTGATTTGAGAGTTTTGCCTCAGACTAATCCTAATGAATATGTCAGAGATTGGTGTAATATGTTAGAGGACCAATTAGAGAATTTGTCATTATCTCCTTCAGATAATTCGGGAAACTCCGTCCTAGGTCTTGGATTCAATAATGTGACTATGTTCAGACCTGTGGTTGGAAAACCACCCTCGATTTATCCATCCAGCGAGAATGATGTTAGTCAACAAGAGGTTGCTACTAATTCTGAAAAGTTTGAAAGTTCTTTACATACTACCAAATCTCAAGCCGTAGATTTTTACTCATTTAGTCAGCATTCTCGAGAAAGTGGGATTATGACACTTCCCAATTCGGTTTTGGATGATTTTGTCACTTTGCAAAGTCCACAAATTGAAGATAAATCTTTGCCCCCTAAAAGGAAGACTTCTAAAGATACCTCTAGTGATTATTTCACTTCTACGGATGTTTCTGATGTTATTGAAGAAAGGGAACAAGATCCTCATAATAATGGATTCCTGCTGAGTGAAGGAGATTTGACATTTGTTAGCGTATCGGAAATCTATAAATATGTTGATCCTGAAGAGGGGGTTTGTTTATATGAGAAGAGAATGCTACCGCTTGTTGTTCCGTAAGTTAACTTTTCTAAATTAAATATTGTATGTTAATTGTTTTTATATGGTTTAGGAATTTAAACGAGACTGAAAATTTTACTGTCAGTTCAAAGTCTTCAAAGCTTTCAAGTTTACCAGCAAGTTTTGACTATGATACTGACACTTTACGAAAGGAACTTATGAGAGTTGGTTTTGAACCTGGACCAATTACTAAAAGTACAAAGAGGGTGTACTTAAGGAAATTACATCATATTCAGAAACATCCTGATGATGAAGTTACTTCTTCAGCAGCAGTATCTACCAAGAAAGGTAAGCAATAACAAAAGAACTTTAAATTAAGTCAAAATTACAATTTATTCAAGAACAATTGATATAATGTTTGAAATCTTTTATTTTCCAGTATATTCTAATGTATTACAAAAAACATTAAGAAACCCACAATGGTCAGCTGACCTTACTCCTTACCGAATCCTTGAAGAACAAGTAATTAAACAATTCTCAAATCCTGATCCTTCACGTAAATGGCGAGAAGGTATTAGTAAAGCCTCTTTTACATATCTTCTCTTAGATCCAAGAATCACCAAAAATCTCCCTACTCGAGCAGATAACTTGAGTCAAGGAGAACTTTGGGAGATTTTCCTATCATCTATCTTTTACGTAGGGAAAGGAAAACGTTCACGACCTTATTGTCATCTTTATGATGCAATTTCCCTGCACAAAAAGGGAATGAAAAATTCACCAAGTACGAAACTTCAAAGGATCTTAGATATTTGGAATGATAAACAAGGAGTAATTTGTTTACATATCTTCCAAAATGTTATACCTGTGGAAGCTTATACTAGAGAAGCAAGCATGATATCTGCATTGAAATTAAACAACGTGGAGAATGTTCGCACTGGTGAATTCTATGGGATTGCTGCTACATGGAGCACCAATCAAAAACAAATGCTAGGCGTGTATTTATTACACAAAGCAATGAAAATCCTGATTAGTGAGGGTGAACGACAATTATGTCCAAATGACATTGACTAACAAGGTATTTTGTTTATTATGACGCTCAAAATATTATTTTGGAGATAAAAGTATTCTTTACCTTCATTCAACTTTAATAATTTTATCAGTACAATTTTTTTTTGACGTAACTCAATGCGAGTTAATCATTTTAATTAGTTTTGTTGAGATATATAAATTATATAATCTTTAATTATTTGTGTTTTTAAATTTATATATTAATTAAATTATTTATTTCGCGCGTATATATATTTTAATTAGAAATGTTTATCGCTTTGGACAAACAAGTTGTGCAAATGGCCGACACTGCCGCATTATTATAATTATAATATAAATTTGTTTTTGTAGGCATTTGAACATAATCTAATTGTGATATGACAATACATGTAGTTTTATATTTACAAAAAGTATTTGATTAGAATCAATGCAAGTGTATGTATGATGTTAGAGTTTTTTATGTGAAGTGCAATTATTATAACTTTATATTGTATAAGAATATTTTATATTGTATTAAAACAAGCAACGATAAATGATCTGTTAACAACAGGGCCGTGTATTTAAAATTGCAAAAAATGCCCCCTAAAAACAGGGGTGTTGTTTTGGTACGGCGCTGTTTATGTTATTAATAGATTTATTAAACTTTGTAATAAGAAATAAGAATTTTTGATTATTTCTTTAAAACATAAATTTTATTATATAAAAATTACTTGTAAGTTTGTAAAAGTAACACAACAAAATTTATAATTTTATAATTAAGTATACAAGTGTGCAAATACTATTTCAATAAAGAAATATAAAAAGTTATCTCATGTTTAAGTTCAAAAAAATAAAAAGAATCAATTAAAATGTTCTACAACCTAATTTGATTACAATCTATTATATCTAATGTTTATTTAATTAATAACATAAGCATATCTATGATGTAGTTAATTCGACTGACTCACAAATGTTGCAAATTAAATTTGCGAAAGGAAAAACAATTTACAGATAAATTTATGTAAATGAGGGCAATGGCTTCTCACTTAAAATCTCCCTGGACATAAATACAATATTCTATTCATTCAATTGATAATAACAAAACCAAAACACTGTATGTATTCTTGATTATTTTTGCATGTGTTTTTATAATAATTGTTTATATTGGATAGTAGGGATAACTAAGGTCATAAATCAATTAATTATATTTATTACAATGTGTAATAAGTCCAAATACATTTTATATTTTAATTAGTGGCTACGGCGCCAGGATCAGCTACACATTGAGTGCTTTCACACATGTTATCAGTAAACAATTAAAAGTGTGTTAACTAACTAATATCCAAATTATTTTTGTTTTGAATTTTTGTAAACAAAGATATTGTATAAATTTTATTTAGATTTATGCATAATTTTATTAAATTCATTGACATTTAATGTTTTACAGTTGCTAACTACATTTACAATTACAAATTACTCAACTTAACTTTAATATAAATAATCAATTGAACTTATATATTGAATTGAAATTAACAAAGTGAAATCAAATGTAACACATGCTGTTTAATATCAAACATGAGTCATTATCAAGTCTTACTAAAGGTTTCTGATTATGAGGCAACAAAACAATCAAACAAACTGTAATTCTAAATATATTGACTAATAACTAATGGTAATTATATAATTTGCATTTAAATGACTACCAGCAGCCGGATACACAAAGAAAGATATTCCAATTACATTAAGTTCAAGATAACAAACTTTTAAAAAATGAACTAAATTACCTAAATTTATTGCCGTATTAGTGGATTTAATTGGACATTAATTAATTAATTATGTAAATTAATTACAAATGAACAATTTCTCATGAATAGACTTATGCCCAAGACGAGTTCTTCGAGTTGAACTTCAACTTGAACTTGAACAGCTGCTAACTAATAATCATTGCAGTTGATAAATTATGTAAAATTATAGCTGTAACCAGTATATATGTATCTCCAATTCAATTTGGAATATTGTTCAGTCACTTGTTGACTGTTGTTTGTTGCTGTTGCATACTGGTTTTTAGTTGATAACTTTTGGATTGGAATTGTAACAAACAAAAGATATCAACGAATAAAGTTACACTATTAAATTATTAAATATATAAAATAATTTTTCTAAAATGGTGAGAACCATTATCAATACATGTATTGTTTTTGTTATGGTTTATTGTTATCACATCAAACAAGAACAATATTATATTTAATAGAAATAGTACTAGTTACTAATTTTGTTTTGTTTCAGAGAGTTAATATTGGAATATTGGTAGTTTTGATTATATCATTACTTCAAACATCTCAAGCATTAGATAATGGACTTGCTGATACTCCTCCAATGGGTTGGATGCATTGGCAAAGATTTCGTTGTGTTGTTGATTGTGAAACTTATCCCGACGAATGTGTTAGGTAAATATAAACACAACAAATGATTAAAATATTGATTTTCAAATTTCTCTTTTGTTTTATCAGTGCAATAAATTCTAATATGCAATTCAATTAATTAATTCTTGTAGTGAGCAACTCTTTCGAAATATGGCGGACCTGATGGTATCTGAAGGATATTTAGCTGCTGGATATAAATATATTATCGTGGACGATTGTTGGGCCTCCAAGGAACGCGAACCAAGTGGTAAATTACAATCTGACCCGAAACGATTTCCCAATGGAATGAAAGCTTTGGCTGATTATGTAAATAATATTTGTTGCATATTAATGAATTACTTTAATAAATTTTTGTTATTTATTGATTAGGTCCATTCTAAAGGGTTAAAATTTGGATTATATGGTGATTATGGTACTAAAACTTGTGCTGGATATCCAGGAAGTTTATATCATATGGAACAAGATGTTAATACCTTTGCTGAATGGGGTGTTGATTATATTAAGCTTGATGGATGTTATGCTGATGAGAAAACAATGGAAAAAGGTATATAAAT
>JASKGN010028928.1:0-11319 GCA_030556245.1 Falagria sp. GC000072 | reverse complement strand
TAGATTAATTCAAAATACATTTACCGCTCGAGTAGTAAGAGTCGCGCAAGTAGCTAGCCGTGTGCTGAAACAACATAGTGGTCCGCAACGTGCGAAAATATTGGTATATGTCGCTACATTTTTGAAAATATCTCAATTGTTCGCAAGTGGCCGCAGCTGAAATTAAGCTCCCACAATGTAAAATTTTCCAAGGAATCATGATATGAAAATTGTGTTTCTGCATGTTTCGGCACTTTTTTTGTAAGCCAATATATATATGCAATTTTAAATTAAAAATTATATTTATTTGAAAAAATTATTGCAACAAATTTATTGAACAAAACAAATAAATTATAACTGTATACAAAAATTCAATTATGTAGTTTTTATATAGCCAAATTTGATTTGCTTGTGTCTAGTTTTACTATTTTTAAAAAATTGTTTAGGATATCTCTCATCCGACTGCAATTAATGATACTCTAGTCAAGTGCCACTTTGGCAGTAAATAACAGTCAAACTAATAACAATAATTAATTTTTATTTATGAATTCATATGAAAGGGCTATTTAACAATAGTTTCAAAATATTTGAAGTTAGATTAACAAAGATTCATTTTTTGACTTTTGTCGCGCTAGAATCGCATTCTGTACCACTGTGCGTCGGCGTGGTCGCATGATGGATAACATCGTTGACTCACAAAGTTCGCAGCGGTTGCGGTGTCGAGGAGAGCGGTGTAGGCGCGGTTGCTTTGTCGAGGAGAGCGGTGTAGGCGCGTCCGCGGAACTTCATGTTAATCACTGGGAGTCGGTGGCCGTGGATAGAATTTAATTGTCCGTGGTTCGGCCTGTCGCCAGTTTTCCGCTCGCTGGCGGTAGATTTCGTAATCCTTATGGAAGTGCCGTTCCGGACGATAATGGTACTGTGGTGGTGCAGGTGGTCGAAGAGAGCGTCTGCAGCTCCTGGAGCGACTTCGGCCGTGGATGACTTAGGTGGACGCGAATATCTGGTAGCACCAGGTCTAAGATGACGTCTACCATGACATCCTCGGTGAGGCTAGCTTCGACGCTTCGAGCAAGCTGGCGTTTGCACAGTATAAAGGTTGTGACAGCGTCACCAGGTCGTTGGCGTGCCGAGTAATATTCAGCACGAAGCTTAGCAATTACTCGTGCTGAATTGTACTTACCAAAAAATCTAGTGCTGAAGTCGGAGTAGCTGTACAGGTACTTTGCGATCGGACCGTACCACGACAAGGCTTCGCCGTTGAAGTGGCGATATAGGTGACTAATGCGGTCGTCTACGGCCACGTCAAGGCCGCGATAATGCACTTCCAGTTGTACCAGGAAGCGATGTGGGTCGACGCTGGAATGGCCGTCGAAGGTTGGTGGAGCTTCCATAGCATGAAACGCTCTTATGATTGAGCGCCAGTGGGATTGCTCGGTGGACGCCTCTCCCACGGAGGCTAGGGTCTGCTCAGTCGGCAAAGACGTCATCGTCGTTGATAGCGGTGTGGCTGGAGGTGGTGAGGAACTCCTTGTCCTCACCATGTGTCTTATGGTATGGGGTCAAAATTATTAGGCCCCACGTTGGGCGCCAAATTGATACCGGCGCGGCTTCGAGGATGCGTCAGCCGGTCAATGAACTCCTGGTGGAGTTCGAACGGAACGTTCAAGTGCATATAACAACGGTTTTATGTACAAATGAAGCGTTGGACAAATGCAAGTGTGGTACGAGAGAGAGACCTGTCATCGGAGTTGCATTTGGAAAGGAGTCGGAGATGTCTTCGGGAATGGCGTCGGAGAATTCTTGTAGTCGCTCGAAGAGAATAAGAGATCGAATGGTGCGTTGGGGCGCTTCTTAGCCTGAGCGCATTTTGACGATGCACGTTTTTTGGTAACTCAAGCATCTTAACTTACCTGCGCATATTGAAGCACTGGCCAGCGCAAGACTGACATTAGTCGCATGACCCGAGTGCGACGTAGTGATTGAG
This sequence comes from Falagria sp. GC000072, assembly GCA_030556245.1. Taxonomy (NCBI): domain Eukaryota; kingdom Metazoa; phylum Arthropoda; class Insecta; order Coleoptera; family Staphylinidae; genus Falagria; species Falagria sp. GC000072. Next base: position 9,353 of record JASKGN010028928.1, on the reverse strand, counting down.
ACACAGATTTTTACACAGTTTTGAAGTGAGAAGTTCAGAGAGTGGTAAAGAAAAGAAATGAGAATATTCAAGAGCCCATCATTGGGGCTGTTAGAAAACACGAAGTGTTGTAAGATACGAACAATATAAATTATATCAAAACTAAATTTAAATGTAATATAAGCATGTTTTTTTATTACGGACATATAACAAAGTTAAAATATAAGTGAGAATTAAACAAAAACATGATATAACCATTATTTTATATTATAGAAATTATACTCTCAAGATTATATAGCAAACAAGTTCAAATTACGCAAATTACGTTTTTCAGACAGGTAGGATATCTCTGGAAAAACCACCAATATTGTTTCGCCTCGTCTGTCGCAAACTGGAATACACAAATTAATATAATGCAGCATTTATAACTTAAGCAGACAAAGAACTAATATACTTTAATACTGATCCGAGCTAATTATAACGTAATAAACAAATAATGTAATAGCCATTACGTGCCTTGACTGAATGAACAACAAATTCCCAGCCATAAAGACACAAATTTCTGGAATGCAAATCATTTTAATATATAAAATATATCTTGATCTACTTTGAGTTGTTAGTCAATTAATTAATAAATGTGAATATATGTATTTAATTTATTTCAATTTATCTTTGTTTGAGAGTAGAAAGTAACAAGCAAGTGCGAAGGGATGCTGCTTCGGCTGCGTCTCAATATGCGAACAGGCAAGTGTCGCACGAAAACAATTTCACCAATTCCAGACTCGCCACTAATATCGGCTGCGTCTTTTTTTTTTTATTAGTTATGGGATTATTGTATCTGCCTTGCGGCAATGACTGATGGCGTAGCATGGTATTAGGGCGGGAAGTGTAAAAGCTTTGGATTGGCAGTTTTAGTATTTAACTTGAGACCATTGGCCCCTCTATTATATATTTTAGTCCGAGATTTCCGGATTTTCGTGCTGGTGTAGCTTCTAAATCATGGAGGAACGGAGGGTGGTGGCGATCTCAAGGCTATCAGGTAAGTGGAGTCTGTTTTATATTTCTTTGTTACGTGTCGCCCAGGGTAAGCTGAGGGCCTTGCGAATGCATTTTAGTCTAAAGATATCCAAGAGTTTGGCTAGCTGGGCAGCTTCATCGACTCCTGCCCAGATTTCTTGGCCGTAAGATGCCATCGGGATTAGGATGGAGTTAATTAGACGGAGTATAATGAAATCGGAAAGATAGAAGGAGTTTATGATGGGGCCAAGTTTTCTAGCGGTAATAGAGGCCAGAGTAATTCTGTGATCTATTTTTATCCAAAGATAAGTAGCTTGTTGACTTGGTTTCGGAGAGGTACTGCCAAAATGGAGACTGGAAATATTACGAGTGAAAGTTTCCAATCATGGTAATACTTGGAAATGTGAAGCAGGGCATTTTCCGTGGCAGTCTTTAATTTCTCGTGCGAGTTGGTATCGATCACCACCGCCAAGTCGTCCGCAAATTGAAAAGCTTTTGCTTTTTCAAGTCTTGTTTTGTGGACCCAAGAGGGTAAGTCGTGGCTGAAAATGTTAAAGAGAATTGGTGAAAGGGGCGAACCTTACGGAAGCCCTGGCAGTTTTCCAAGAGGAAGGGATGGTACTAGTTTGGAACGCTTTATTGTAGATGTTAGTAAGGGCCTCTAAGCCATGGTCTGGAAGTAGTTTAAGTGCAAGTGCGTTGATGCCATTTGGGCCAGGCGCTTTTCTGTAGTTGGCAGGCAAAATAAGGGACTTGATCTCTTCTGTGTTTGTGGAAATAGGATTTGCAATTGGGGTGTTTAAGATATACATTATAGAGACTTGGATACTATTGAATTGATGTTCTTAGTTGAAGGGAGGTTGTTAGTGAACTGTGTCGACAGATGTGTGGCTACAGTAACCGCTTTATCCGAATCGGAGAAGACCAAGGAACCATCGGGTCTTCGGAAGGGAACATTTGATGATTTTTGTTTTTTGAATTTCCTAGCTAATTTCAATACACTTTGTAGATTGTCAGATTCCTCCGGTTCTGTGATAGTATGAAGCCACTGATTTTCAACATGTTCACTGATGAGGACTTTTATTTTACGCTCTAACTGTCTTATAAGTGGTTTGAGGCGTAGCTAATCTAGTTCGTTTTAAGAGTAGGTTTTGGAGGGATTTATCAATAAACAGGGATCCTGCCGTCGGGTAGTGGTCGGAATTGAGTTGGTAGAGAACTCCGGTGTTAGATAGTTGCCAGCTGCAAAAACTTATAAAAAAGTCTATAATGCTTCCACGTTCATTGGGTAGATTAGGAATAGACTTGGCACTGATTACGGTGCACTGATTACTAAACTTGGGTTGTTTTCCAGCATTGAGCGTAAGGCTAAACCACTTGGATTTTCAAGGTGGTTTCCCCAATAGTGGGCTTTTGGCATTAAAGTCTCCCCCTATTAGTTAAGAAAAAGTTTACTAAGTTTCTCGGCTACAAGCACCATCTTGGGACTGATGTAGATGGAGCTGACGTTTGTCACAACTCCCCCAATATTAGCTAAGATGGTCGTATTTTCAATTGGGTCACTGTCTACCAGGATTTTAGATACTGAAATATTGTTTTTAATAAGGATTGCCGCGCCACCTCCGCGGCGTCCGATCCTATCAGACCGGAAGATGTTGTAGCCTTTCACTCTCACTGGGATCCTTGGTTTGAGCAGGGTCTCTGATATAAGGGCAATGGATATATCTTCTTTAATTAGAGTTTCAAGCAGTTCGCTGGTTTTGTGTGAAATGCCATTGGCAATCCAGGTGAGGATGTTAAAATTGGACTCTAGTTTGTTAGGCATTTTCGGATTGTCTAATTTGCCTGATTAGATTAGGGACTATGGCAGCGAATGACTTTTCTATGAGGTTGAGGATGCGCATTTCCTTTTGACTGATGAGCGAGCAAAAGCTAATCTGATTTGGCAGGGAGTTTGGAGGATGAGGGAATGATGTTTGCCAGCTTTTCTTGATAACTGATGCTCAGATCACGATCGCTATTTTCAACTACGGCTAGTTTGCGGAGCCTTTCTTGTTTTTTACGTGCTAGTTCGATTTCCTTTATAACATTGGGATTCTTCGGATATATAGAGTAGTTTGCCGTGTGATGTGATCACCTGAGCAGTTGGAGCATTTTGCTGGCGTATTTCTTGGTTTGGTGCATTCGCTCGAGGGATGACCTTCACCGCACTTTACACAAATCCACTTAGCTCTGCAATTGAATGCATAATGGCCAAACAACTGCCAACGGTGGCATTGCAGCACACGAGTGTGTTTGGCCTCTGTTAAAATGGAAAGGTTAATTATTCCAGATACATTGAACAATTCTTTTCCTTTTTCGGATTTTTCCGTTGTCGCAATTACAATAGGCAGTTTCCCTGTTTTGGACTTCATGCGTACCAAGGATTTAACAATATAAACAGATGATACCAGCTGCTGTTTAATCTCTTCCTCACACCATTCCATTGGGACACCTTTAAAAATGATTTTGAAATCCTTTTCGCCCCGCAGGCAATAGGTATGATAAGAAATTGTAGCCTCGTATAGGTGGGCTCTTCGTTTACGGAAATCAGCTACCGAATTTATAAAAATTCTGAAGCCGTCTGGTAGATTCGTGCAATATCTGCGTAGGGTGAGAGATTGGTCCTTACACCAATTTATTACCTCGCCGCATTTGTTTCCTCGTCAGGGGGGGAAATATCTTAGACACTGATTCAGATGTTGACGGTTTGTTCATTTTGGTGGGTTTTCGTTGAACAAATTTATTGTTCGGAACAAATTCGTTCCAGGGGGACAGAAGAGCGGGAAAGTCTTCTTTGACCTTCTTCGCTTCGCTAGAGACAGGGCGGCTTTGTTTGCGCTTGCGCGCAGAATCGGAAATAATTGTAACTGAAGAGACAATGCTCTCATTATCGCTGGTTTCCAATATATCTGCCCCTTTATCAATATCAGAGTGGAGCTTTTCACTAATCATATCCGTTAATTCTGCTTACTTGTGCACGAAGTGCCGTAATTTTTGAAATGTTGTTCCAGTGGGTGTTCTTGTGTGATTTTAACAGTTAGTTTGGAATTTTGTATTTCTTCGTTATAGAATTTTGTATTTATATTTCTTATGAATGTATCTAGTTTGTCAATGCGTGCAACTTCGTGTAAGGTTATAATTATGGTATCAGAAAGTTTGTTAAGTATCATACGTAGTATTTTGTTTTGCAATCTTTGCAGTTTATTTTTATTTGTTTGACTTGCTAGAGTCCAAATTTGGCAATCATAGGTTATAATGGATCTAATTGCTGTTTTATATAAATTTGTTTTTGATTTGATACTTAGTTTTGATTTTTTACCAATTAGAGAATGAAGCATATTTATGCTAATATTTGCTTTAACAATCGTTTTGTTAATGTGGCTATTAAATGTTAAATTTTTGTCTAGAGTAACACCTAAATATTTGACTTCCTTAGTTTCCGGAATAGCTGTGCCTAGTAAGGATGGTGTATTACGGTGATTTTTCTTTTTTTTACCAAAGTAGGTAATACTAGATTTGCGTTTGGTAGGAGCTTCCATTTCCCATATTAGTCATTGTATAAATCTAAATGTTTTTGAGTGTATTTGTTGCTCTGACTGGCTTGGTAGGATTTTGATAAAATGGCGGTGTCATCCGCAAATTGTGCTAAATCTGTATTGTTTGTCGTTAGAGGGTCTGAGGTATAGATACAGTGTGGAAAGTTTGCAGCGAAACATAGGCGCTTATGGTGAACGTGCTTGCATCCCTATGTTCCAGTTCTCGGTTTACAAAAAGTTCAATGGTCAGTGTAGGCAACCAACAGTACATGTAAAAAACAAATGCCAATTAAATAAATATTGCTTGTTGTTTTTACAAACTCTACCGTTTTGCGTATGTAAAGGTGTGATTGAATCGTTATTGCATTTAAGTTTTATAACTATTTTCCATACAGCCTTATGATCTTGATTAATTGATTCTAAAAATTTGTTATCATTTTTATATTCTCTTATTTTTGTTTTTAATGTTAGGTTCAAGGTTTTAATTTTGGCCCTAACATTATTAGTGGAGTCTCGATGCAAATCCTTTCTGAGTTTATTTCTGATTGTTATTAAGCGCTTAATTAACGAGGGGATGTTTAATTTATCTTGGGGGATTTCAATGAATTTTGTGTTTTTGATAAACGTTGTTTTTATTTGATTCGTAAGTTGGTCTATCACTTGGTCTATGTCATGTCGGTTCCTAATTTATTTTGATAAATTTCCAGTTCTCTTCTAGCATTAATCTGAATTTTTTCCAGCCCGTAGTCTTATTTTTGTATGTTTGTTCTGTTATGGTTATGTTGAGTTGGATGGTCGTCATTATCGGAAGATGATCTGAGCTAAGGTCGTTTATAGTGCAAAGTGGATCAATAGTAAGTGTTGAGTTTGTTAGGAGTAAATTAATCGTGCTTGGTTTATTACCGTTATCAGGGTAGCGACTATACGAATTTGCAGGATATAGTACTTTTATTTCCGAATTTTTGTCAAGAAGATTTGCTAGCTTTGTTCCTTTTTGATTGTTTGTTAAGTTATTCCATCTAGTGTTTTTCACGTTAAAATCTCGCACTAAAACAACATTTTCATGATCGACAATTTTTAATAGTTGATCTTCATTTATTTTGGTTTTGGCGGAATATAAATATTTACTATTATAATATTATTAATTTTTATAGCTATATTTAGTAGATCTAAATTATTAATTTGATACATGTCAAACTTAATTTCATGGCGTACTTGTTACATCGCGTCTGACTGGCTAAAATGGAGATCGGTCTCCATCGCGTCTGATTGGCTAGACGCGATGTAACAAGTGCGCCATGTTTGTTTCACTCCTATTAGTTTAAAAACGAAGTATAGAGCATTTTGTGTAGTTGGCCGGGTGTGATCCTAGGCAGTTTGTGCATTGAGCAGGCGTTTCTCGGAGCTTTGTGCAGTCTCTGGTGAGATGTCTTTCGGGGCATTTTACGCATCTTGGCGTGTTGTTGCATTCTGTTGAACCATGGCCGAACTCTTGGCACCGGTGGCAGTGAGAGTATCTTCTGGGTTTAATGTATCTTTCATATTTCACTTTGACATTATCAATAGCACTGATATTTTTAATGTCCTTTAAATTTGTTGTTTTATCGCATTTAATTTAATAAAAAATAACTGTTTGCACTCCTGAACTTAAGTTTTTGTAAATGTTGGTCATTTCGGTTTCTGATGTGAAGGGAGCTAATTTCACGATATTTTTTTAAATTTTATTTTTGTTATTAGAATAACTGTAGCATTGAACCTTTTGCAACACAAGTTCATCCTTAATGCTTTGACTGTCCTCCAATGTGGAAAGAAAGATTTTAGGGTGAGTAGCACGGTACTCGATGCATGGCTTTTCTTTGCAAACATTGTTGATTTCAGCGTGGAACATTTGGTAATCAATTAATTTTGAAGTTACCACAATTTGTTTTGGTTTGTGGTTAATAGTGGTGTTAGACTGTGGAGTTGTACTTGTTCCAAGTTTGGAAAGTTTTTCTGGTTGTGGGTTAATTTTAGTTGTAGTATTAGACACTGGGAAAAACAAACCATTGTTGCTTTTGTTTCACGTGTCTTTCGTTCATTGTGTTTTCGTTCTTTTTCTTATTCCGTTTTGCGCTATTAACGATATTTGGACAATATAATTTAGTTTAGCTCATATACTTTTTGGATTGCAATAAGTTTTTTCCATATAATTGGTAAGTACAGAAATAAAAGACAATGAAAATATTATGATTTTTTAGGTTAGTTAATAAAAACAATATTATTTCATTAGATATGGCTAAATCAAAGTATTTCGCAAATTTGGAAATCTCGGACCCCGATTTCGCTGCGAGATATTCACAAAAAATTGCAGATATTGGCATTGACCCATTTTTATTGCGGTATGATGCTCAATACAATTCAGAGACATTACCAAATGTGACTCGTCCTGATAAATACAATTATTTGGTATTAGGTCAAAGCTTTTACACAAATGAGCAGCTAAAAGCTTTCAAAAGCATGGAAGCATTCAAGTTTTTTGAGGCTGGGTTTATTAAAAAAATTGCAATAAAAATATTTGGAGACATATATATTGTGATAGGAGAGGTAAGCAATACATAACAGCAAATAATAGTTATCATTTGAACTACATTATATATCTTTAGGTCAAGCGTTCACAAAAAATGAATGAACCTAATCTAAAAGTTTGGATCAAATGTATGGCAAATGGTGACATTACTACAGCACATTATATATTCTATAAATGTAGATACATATTTGAAAGAATGTAGCAAATTTTAGAGTTAAATATCGCCATGATGATTACTTCATTAATTTCTTGAATAATATTTCTATTTTCTAGCCTCTGTTTACGCTTCATAGATGTAGAAGGCTTAACAAATACTGTCGATTCATGTCCCAAATATTGTGAAGGTACCCAATCAGGATTTTCTTTATCATACCATTCTGCAGGTTTACCTAGAAATATAGTAATTGTATGTTAAGATTTAATTAAATTTTAGAAATACCTAATATAAAATCGTTTCAAATTTGGAGACGAAAACACATTGGGTTATATGACGGATTCACTTTGTTTTTCCTCCAGGACCAAAATTGATCATAAAGTGAGGTTAGATTCGTTCTAGTGACGTCACATTAGAATGACCTATGAGACGACTAGGCGCTTGACGCGCCTTTTCGCCCTTTGTGTGGACGAAAAGCCTCCCCTTCACGAAGAGTCTTCGGTACAGATGACTAGTCTCACCGATTGTGTTGTTGACTCTCTCTCTACGTACATGCGCAAGCAGGCGCCCAGCCTACGAAGCAAGCGAATAGCTCTTGTTAGAGCTTTGTCGAAGTTTTTTTTTTAACAACGAAAAAACAATTGATACCGCACAAAGCATACGAACATCGATACAGCGTCCCATCGACCTTTCGGTGAGACACATACACGACATGACGTCCAACGAACAACTTGTAGAGCAGATAAACAACCTCCTAGTAAGAAATAAACAACTAGAGGACCAAGTCGAGCACCCAACGGCGGCCTACAACAAATACCATCACAGAACCAAACACTAAGCACTCAAAACTAATTAGGTAGAAACATGAACCCTTGCAAAGTACAAACCGCTACGACTCCCTCCGCAATTTATATGACTCCGACTCCATTCATACAGACAGAAGATGAAGACGAAAGACAGACAATCGTAAGCCAACATACAACAATCCCGCAAAATCCTTCAAATACACAACAGCAACGACCTAATTCATCCTCCCATACTACAAATATTGCACAAGCTCAACCCCCAATCATAATACAAACAAAAAACAACGACCACAAAGCCTTCCACGATATGATCAATACTTATTGCACAAAACCAAAAATTATATATTCCCAATCCGTCACCAAATTTATCACCGCCACCTCAACTGACCATAATAAAATAAGGAAGTTATTAATTGATCGTGGCTTCCATTGCTACACCCATGTTTCTAAGAACGAGAGAACCAAGAAAATCGTCCTTAAAGCTGCTGCTTTCCTCACCCCAGAAGAATTCCAAACTGAATACAAGAAAAAAACATCCCGGCCTCCTTTCCTAACAGTTATGTCCAGTAAAACCCAGATACAATCTAATTCTTACCTAATTGTAGCCAACACAAATATCAACCTCAACGACATAAAACAAACGACAACAATTGACAACGCTGTTGTCACATATCAACGATACTCAAAGCTCCGCCGATTTAACCAGTGTTACCGCTGCCAGCAATTCGGACATGGATCCAGGAACTGCAATCTAGACCCTCGATGCGTCATGTGTACAGGGATACACTTTACAAGTGAATGCAAGAAGACCCCCAACCAAGCTATCCAATGCTGCAATTGCCATGGACCACATCCGGCAAACTACTGCCTTTGCCCGAAGTATATTGATTACGGTGAGAAACAAAGCTTAAGATATGCTTTATATAACCAAAACGCCAAGAAAAATAACCAAACCCCACCGCCTTCTAATAAACTATCACACTAATCTAATCTTAAACCATCAACTGGTAAACAACAAACTTTCCCCGCTACACCAGCACAATCTGTAAACTCATCCAATCCAAAAGATCCATTTCTCACTGAATTCATACAGCTAGTAAACATGTACACAATCCTCAAGCAAAAACTCTAAAATGCAAACTCCGCAATAGAGAAACTATCTATCATTGCCGAATATTATGGAGAGAAAAAACCTAATTACCTCAACATCCTTTCCTGGAACGCCAGATCCCTAACATATAAACACCACGAAC
>JASKGN010028925.1:0-10121 GCA_030556245.1 Falagria sp. GC000072 | reverse complement strand
TCATTTCTATATATATTTATTGTTTTTAAAATGTAAAAATCAGGAAACATGGTAACTACGTATAATTTGGTGTCGTTAGATTTGGAATTTAATTATCTATACAACAGTGTAAGATTTTTGGCTCTGGGGTGCCCCCGTCTCTACACGCCGCCCCAACTAGGTGCTTTGTTTACCTTTTACGCTTCATTTATGTAAATAGTTATTATTTTTAAATCTAAAAATCAGGAAACATGATAACTACGTATAATTTGGTGTCGTTAGATTTGGAATTTAATTATATTTTTACAACAATAAAATATTTGCTAGAATAGAAACGAAATAATTTTCTTTACAGAAAGAAAATCAAATCGAAAATATATTATAGAAATAAATGGTAACATAAATACAAATTAAGTTAATAATAAGTAGACAGTAGGTAAATAATTATTAATTAAATCCAATTTAAACTTATAGATTAAAACACTTTTCGTTATTTATACTTATTAATAACTACACCTCGAATAGCTTACATTTACATTTATTTATAAAACGTTTTAATCAATTAATTAATTAACCCTGAAGTGGTCCAATTATTACTAGTTTGTAATCTGCTTGGCAAATCGTGCGTTCCAAACATGAAAAACAAATTATAATCATAGCATTACACATCTAAATGCTTTTTTGCACTTTAAAATGCGAATCCTTGCTTTCAAGTGTTTATACTTTTCTTTTTAATTATAAATACTCTCTTTCCTTATCTTTTTCATAATTGTTTGAGCAACAAGTTAATTGTACTCAATAGTTAAGCACAGTATTGCATAAGTCACTAATGTTGATCAAATATTTGTTAATTATTGACATGAAATATAAATTGTTTAAGTGTAGTCAATATCGTCATCATATTTGTTCACTAGCCCCATATAATTCATAATAATGCACAGTTAAATAAGAAATAAATAAAATTAAGAAGAAACAATTTAAGATTTGTCCCAATAGAAATTGTATATGTATATATATTTAAGTTAATAAGAATTTTTAAACCCAGAAACCTAAGAAATCAAAATTAACCGCGTCATTGAATTATCTTTAAACTAAAATGGTCTACGAACAACTATTTAATATAAATAAGTCTAAACGAAGACTATAGTCATAAAATATAAATAATATTTGTAAATATATTTATAATTATTGAAATGGAATTATATTTTGGGAAGACAAGAAAGACAAGAAATTAAAATTAAACCCTAAAAATCATTCTCCGCAATGATTTACAACTAAGTACTTTCTTTTACTCTTCTTCGATAGCTTCATCATCATGAATTTTAGGATTCTTTTTCTTTTTGATAAAAGGCACAAAGCCCCAAATAGCAGCTCCAACAATTAAAACAATTCCCAAACAGCAAAATAGAGAAACATAAGATTTAGTGTTTTCATACCAAACTCCACAAATTGGAGGGCCGATTAATTGCAAAATGCCATTGACAAAAAGAGAAATCCCATAAGTGGATTGCAATCGGTCAGTGCCTAACATATCTGCCATAATAACAGCAGTCACACCAACATAAATCCCTGAAGCTAAACCAAAAATGGAACAAAACACACAAATCCAAAAATACCCAGCGAAAAATGGCAAAAGAGCTAATGAAATTCCCGATACTAAAAGTCCTCCAATAAAATACCATTGTTTAGGGAACAGATTTAAATCTGATAGAGCTGATCCACCAATACGTCCAATTAAATCAAAAGCGCTAACTACAGATAACAATAGTGCCCCCTGATTTTTATCATAATTCAAAGCTAAGGCAAAGGAAGGCAATAAGATTATGAAATTCGTATAGCTTATGGCATTTGTCGAGTTGGAAATCAAAATGATTAAGTATAAAGGATCCTTAAGTAGAGAAGTATCAAAAAATTTCTTTCTCTGGTCAACTGGTTGTTTCCCAGCGGGTGCTTTAGATACAGATCTTAAACTAAATGAACTTGCAAAGATTTCTGGTTGCAAAGTAAGTGTACTTCCATGATATGGAGTAGAAATATATTGGAAGGAACTTGTTGAAGGGGATCTCCTTGGTGGTCTTCTTCTAGTACTTGTTTGTCTACTATGAGGAAACTCTCCATTCATACTTTCTGGTAACGCTGCTAATGCAGTAGCACTGTTATTGCTATTCATATTGGAAACAGCTATACCAGATCTAACTCGAGTCATTTCGCTACGATTTGCAGGTACACTGATTTTTCGTTCTCTGCCAAACGAATGATTCCTGTAATTTGGCACAGCCACACTAGATACACTCCGAATGAAGGAATTCTTCGTGATATCAGTGTTTTCAACAAAGGAATCGGCTCTGTTTAAATGTAAGGATGAAGAATCGTCCCCAGTGATCATAAACTTTGGCTTGAGTGGTTCTTCCTCAGGGTCTTCTTCTTCTTGGTCAGCATCATCATCTTTTGGAACACGTTTCATATGTTCTTCCACAGGATGGTACAACAATGCAGCTACCCAGACGTTGAGGGTAATGCCGCCCATCAGCAAAACGGCACCTCTGAAAACATCTCAATAAGTTTTCCCTGCTGGTAGCGCAGGGCGCGAGAGTGAAGTAGGTTGTTATTCACCTGTAGTCGTAGATTTCCAGGAGAATTCGTAGCAATGGTGGTAAGATAATGGACCCTATCGCTGATCCAGAAATACACAAGCCATTTGCAAGACCTCTCAAACGGACAAAATAACTTGTTACGATGTATACAGTTGGAGGGAAGGATAATCCTGCACCTGTTCCTACCAGGACACCATAACTAAAACAATTCACCAAGAATATATTCTAAAATTTACACAAATTTTATATGACTTTTAAAGTGGTAAATGTAAAAAGAAAAGAGAAGTAGAGTAAGGGGTAAAAATCAGGCACAAAAATATTTTAAAAAAGAAAAATGGGATAGGTCTAAAACTGGGTACATACCTAATATATAAGAATACAACTGAATTGGCAAAATAACTTAAAATCATTCCTAAAGCTGCACATGTACCTCCCATAATGGTGACTGTTCGATAAGAATATTTCAAGGAAAGTATACTCGACACAGGACCTAAAATCAAATTAATTTATATTTAGCTTTCAGATTACATTGTGAATATAATTTGGGATTATTATACTGACCCAATGAACTGTATAAAAAGTAACAAAGTGCTGGAATCCATGCAGCAGCAGCTGGAGAAGCATCGAACACTTCCAGGAATTCAACAAACAAGACACCAAAGGATTTCACTGTTCCAGGCACAAGGATATTCACCATGGTTGCTCCTAGAAGGACTAACCAACCCCAACCACCATCAGGAGGTACCAGTTTCCAGTCTTTCTTATCATTTTTGTTTATTACCACTGCAACTTCTGTAAGAAAATAGAATCGAACAAGTTACAATTAGTATTAATAGTAATTTCTAATTTAAATACTTAATAGTCATGTATTTAATTATGAATTATTTATATCAGCTGTTCAATGCAATGTCAAGAGATTTAATTTTATACTGTTCCTCTATTTTAATTTTTATGAATTAAATCAATCACAATAGGGTAATTCATATGATGAAATAGTAATCGTAAGCTATAAATTATGTATTACCAAATGAGCATTTGACTCTCGAAACATAAGTGAATGATAAATAATTAATTAACTAGGAGATAAGTAAAGAGAATATTCAACAACAAATTTGTAAAAGCAAATCATGACCGTGAAAATATTTCTAAATTAAAAATCATGTTAGAAAACACTTTAGTTTAAAGGAAGGTCATATGAAACAATTTAAAGGGACATTATCTAAATGAACAAGTGTAATAAATGTATTGTTTTATTGATCTACAAAACAAAAGGCAATTCATAGAAATATTCTGCGATCATAATAAACAAATCGAGCTATGATTGAGAAACCTTGACTTGAACGTTTTTTATTATTTTCATAACTAACAACAGTAACAAAAACTGTAAATTTTAAATTGGTTTGTCCTCCTCATTCCTCAACACAATATGTCGATTAAAACTGTTGCTATGTAATTTAAATACTGAAGTTTTATTTTATATGCATTCTTTTCAAGAAAAATTTGTGAAAAAATCTGCTACTAGTTGTTCATAAAAATCATGTTGAAATTAATAATTTACAAGCCTTATTTCTTGTTAAATTTAATTGTGATGTAATAAGTCTACATCATATATGATAACATAATTTTTCCGTTGTGTTGCATTTGTAAATTTACTTAGCTTATTCATAAATTGCATAATGATATGACTTATGGAAATTAATTATCATTTTATGAGTTTTTCGTATGTCTATAAAACAATATTATTGTTAAATTGACAATAATACGAGAAACTAGCATTTTATTGTTTGTTTTTATATTTCTTGAAGAAAACATAGGAAAAAGGAAATTAGTATTATAGAAATAATTATCTAAAAGTCTAGAATAGAAAATTGGTACATTTAGGCGTTTTGTTTTTGTTTTTCATGTAACAAAATAATTATGACATTGATTTTCTAGGAATTCTATTCATGTACTGTTGTTTCACCTTCATTTACTTGTTTTCCTGCTAGGATTAACCTGGATTTAGTTCATTAGACATGTTTAACATATTTTCATTTGATAACAATATACTGATAACAATAAATTTTCCTTAAAAAAAAACTAGAGAATTATAAAATATGTATATTATAAAATTCAATCAAAATTGTCATTTTTTTCCCTTTCTTTTGCAAAATTTTGTATAACAAATTTAGCTATGTTTGGAATTATGTTTTCCATGTTGATATATATGTCAAGTTTCATTCACCCTTCGATTTCTGCTTCTACTGCAATGTTATAGGGTTGATGCAATAGGAAGTTTTACAAGGGTGATTTTCACCCTGGAGGGTGGAAATGCAGCTGTTCTAGCAGTGTAACAGAGAAAATCAATAAACTCCACATGATCGTGACGCTATAAAGCGTTGAAAATATTGTAGATATTGAAGATATAAAATCTATATTTAGATTAATTCATAATTTAGTTATTTATAAAACATCATATGATTTTTATACATTAAAAATTTAATAAATTTCTTAGATATTTATATGTACTCAATATATAAATTGTAACTGGTTAAGTACCAACATAAATAAATAATTAACAAACAAGTTTATCTAATCAGTCATCGTTCGCAACAAGATTATTATAGATAAGTATCCAAGGATGTTAGTTTTCAGGGAAAATGTCACGACAGATAAAATTATTATTAATTAGTAACCTTGATTCAGACAAAATAAAATATGAAATTATCAATTTATCATTTAAGTTGTTCAAAACTAATTATTATTGCATAATTAAAAATATTAGATTTAAAAGATAAAATTAGCAATTTTTAAGTTTGTTCAAGGAAATCTTAAATTAAATGATATTTCAATGTTAGTAATTTCCGTTGATGTCTTAAAAAAATTTGGCAAATTGCCAAATTGCAATAATCTATCTTAGAAGTAACTTGCTAAATTTAAGCAGCAAACAGAAGTGATTCATGGATGGAAATTAAAATTAAAAAGTAAGAAAAACACGAACAAAGGACAAAGAAAATGTAAGGAAGCAGATGGAGATGAATTTCCTTGAAAAAACGAGGGGAATGACCTTCAGAACATCATCTGTTTGTTTTCTGCTGTAGCAGCGAATTTTAAAGTTCAGACATGTCCAGATTTTACTTTTGGAAACAAATCTATATAGCCACAAAGAAAAATATTCCATATGAAAAACCTAACACTAAATTGATTTTTATTTTCATTTGTTTTCAAAAAAATTCTAAAATTAAAAAAAAAATTATGTACCATTTGCAATTTTTATTGATTTTAATTTCAGTTAGGAATTCCAACAATTTCTTTATTAAATTATGACTATTTATTATTTATTTATTTAGAAAATTCTTTCGACATTGATCAAAATAGAAAACTCAAACAAATCAAGTTTAAGTTAATAAATATAAACAAATAATACGTTACAACAAATAAAGAAGACGAATATCAACATAAAGAAGATAATTCATCATAAACACACTAAGTGATTCATGATAAATACATTTAATTGTGATAAGTGGTTCATAAACTTCCCAATTTACACCCACGCACTGATCACTCATTCAATTTTCTCAATTCACTAGAAACAAATATGAAATATGTATGTCGCATGTGAGTAAGTAATAAGTATGTATCTAATCAAATAATAGTAGAGTTGACTCAGAACAATTGAAGGAAGCAAAACAATCCAAATAGAAGCTTAATTGATGTGCAGCAAGCAAGCTAGCAAACTAATTGAACCTAATAAGAGAAAGCAAACAAAGTATTATTGCCAATAATAGTTGCAAAGTGCCAAGCCTGGACAAGCCTAAATTGAAAATTAATTCAGGAGTGGCCAACTTTTACTAAATTGCGTGTAGTCTCCTTGATAAACAAAAATTGAACAAAATGTTCTCTCCAGTATTTATATGATCTAAAGATAGGACATACAAGTCACCCTTTTTTGACAGCAAAAGGCCATTTTGTTATTCATCCATGATATACTAATTTAGCATGATAGAATATTATTGTTATTTTTGTTTGGTTGATTCAGCCTAGTTTTATTCAAGTTTAGTTCAGTTCAATTCAGTTTCAATTCAATATAATTATTTTGTATGTAATTAATTTCAATAACAAAGCAATTACATAATATTATTGTATATTTAACATTTAAATATTTTGTTTACTACAAATTATGATGATAAATAAGATAATAATTTTTAAAATGACATAATATTTGAGTTAAATTCATATTTGCGTTTTAATTTTAATTTTCAACTATCATTTGTTTTAATGGAATTTCCAGACTGATTAATTAATATATTGCATTCAGTAATTTATCATTAATACTGTATATTAATATCAACATGTCTTATGATCTAGTGACTAACTAGTAACATGTGGTGATAATATAGCTTTTGTTGCGAATGTGAAGTTCACGAATTAAAATTATTATTAGGTCATGGCTATTTAAATTAACATGAATTGAATTGACCAATACAAATTGAAACAATTAAAACTTGTAATAAATATCAACAAATCAATTAAAATGAAAAACCAAGAAAATAGTAACTTTAATAAATAATGAACAAATAAAAATTAACAAAAGAATAAATGTTATGACCAAAAATTTACTTGAAACAGTGGTATAATTGAATTTAATGAAACGGAAATGATACGTCGGCCATATTTGCGTATATGTTCTTAAATAATTAAATATCTACATTTAGATTTTAGATCAAGCGAAGTTCAAGTAACATTCTGAATCATAATAACCAGAAGCAAAACCAAAGCATTCAAACTGTTGAATTAAAACTATGGAGTAAATATACTATTTTTGGAAAGCTTCAACATTTAAAATCTACTCGTAAATTTAAATAAACCAAGTAAGCAATATGTATAATATGGTTAAGTTGACTTATAAGTTTAAAATTCATTTCCTTTATGATAAACTGCGGATTTACCATAAAAAAATTATTGAAACAGTACCATTGTAATTTTTATTTATGACAAAATATGATTAATGTGAATAATTATATATGTGTGAGAGATAGAATTGTTTTATTTTTTGATTAATGTAATAATATTTATGTTTCTAGACATTGAGTATTACTCATAATAATATTCCGATGGGAAAAAAAGTTAAGTTGGTAGTTTCTAGTTGGTTATTGTCGTTATTGATTTACTATTTAGGGGATACATGACATAAAAATAAGTATTATGGGGTTTTTATATTGATTTTGATTTTTGTTTCTTTTATCCCTTTCAAATTATAATCAAATTTTTAAATTTATTTGTTAAAAAATTTATGTGTTTATATCTGTGTTAATAACTAAATAAATATATAATATTATTACTTAGTTACTGTCTGCTATCATATAGCTAAGTAAACAACAAACAGCAAAATTTACTATTCACATGAATATGCAAAATTGTATTATTTATGTTAATATATTATTATACATGCATATTTAAACTATTTATATTGCATATTTACATAAAATATTTGCAAATACTCAAAATTTAAAAAAAAAAGAGGAAATAAATAAATAGTAAACTGAATAAATTGATAAAAATCTTTTTAAAAAATTCCACAAGTTTCATGTAAGTTTTCTATACAAAATGGCGGACTTTCGCTATAATGAAGTATGACATTTATCAAAGAAAAAAAAAGACGAATTAAATAAGTAAATGTAACAAACCTTTTTTATGTTTATTGCCATTCTTTTTCGCTACTTTAGCAATATTATCTCCTCCTTTAATAAGTTGTATTTCTGCGTTGTCCTTGATACCATCACGTCCTTCGCCAAGCAATCTGTCCTGTACACCATTCTCTTCTTTTACTTTCACTTCTTCGCTTCGTTTCATTTCCATTGTGGAAACTGTTGTTGTTGTTGTTGTTTACTTGTTTACTACTTTAGTTCTCAATAACCAATTACAAAAACTTTTAATTAATTTCTTAGAAATACTTAATTTAGTTTTATTTCATTTAAAAACTTAATTTTTATTTATAAACCGACCAAACTTTTAATTTTAAATTTTTAAATTGTTTTTTAATTAAGAGAGTTACAATGATTTGTTTTTATTATTGTAACTTTACTTGTTTTAAATTTATAATTGACGTTATTAGTGATGGAAACATGAAACTTTCACTAGATATTTAACTCTCTGTATAAAATTACATTAGCATGGAATTGGAGTAAAAACCACAGAATATAGTTGTTCGTAGAAAATAGATGAATGTGTAATTATTAGAATATCATAATAATAATAATGTAATCACAGTTTATGTCCGCGTCAACTGAATGTATGACGATTGCGTTATCATCAACGGCCACGTGCGAGTCTCAACGCCGATTATTGCTACAACAAGCAGTTGTGTTGTTTTGCAGCACTTTTTAACTAAAAACCACGCAGTTTTATATAATGTCGATAATATCTACCTTTTATTCAATTAAACAAAAAAATTCAAAACAAATTAATTTAAATCAACTTTTAAATTTATTAAAATTAATTAGAATTTATTAAATTCTAATGAAAACACTTTAGTTTTTAATTTTTTTATATTTTAAAGCAAACACCATTTTATTATCAAATATTTGATAAGTACTCCAACTTCAACGCTGTTTTAATTTACAACTTAAATTTAAAGTTTGGCACTAAATCTTATTAAAAACACACGTCGACTTAATATATTATAATTATATAGAGTTTATAATATACTAGGATTAATATAAAATATGAAAATTACAGGAATGGTAGGCGGCTGCGGCGTCGACGGCGGCGCTATTTGGTCGATGCTCTGAGAGCGACTGGCGGTGGAACAACGAGCAATAACAACGACGTCGCATCGTCGAGACTGGCGGTTTCGGACTGATGTCTGAACGCGTTTCCTACATACAAAACGAATCGAAATGGAAATTTTCGAGCGTGGGAGGTAATTCTGCTACTGAAACGCCCGCGCCACATCTTCAAAAGTCTGTCTTTCAGAATATTCCAGAAATTATTTATTGAGTTCCTAAAAATTTCCGAAAATACTCTTATTAGTGAGTATAGGATAGGGCTAGAGTCCATTCTCCCATAAGAAGCAATGTAAATTTCAAGCTAAGCCACAATGCAGCGTTCGAGATTCTAGAATTAATTTTAAATTAAATTGCTTATTAAAAAACTTGGTATCAGTCGATAGATTATAAAATTTAACTTCATTTAAGATGCAATTTGATATTTTTAACTTTTTGATAATATATTTATTTGCACATTTTAAATTTTTTCGTGTAAAATTTATTAAATAAAAAATTTTCATCACAAAAATTTTGATACTAAGAGATGCAGAATTTAATGAGATTTTCGATGATATAAGCTTCAAAATTTTACAACAAATACTTTTTGAGTTTTTAATTAAAACAGCCCTAGAAGCATGGTACAGAGCGGCAAGCGCGCGCGGGTTCAGCTCATCGGACATCATCAATGTACTCAAGTCGTATGCTCTACTTACTAATAAGTAGAGCACTGTTACATCACTGTTACAGCACTGTTACTTACTAATAAGTAGAGCATACGACTTGAGTACATTGATGATGTCCG
>JASKGN010028888.1:0-10805 GCA_030556245.1 Falagria sp. GC000072 | reverse complement strand
ATACAATATCTCGAAAGATAATGCGAATATTTGAAAAATTTATTCACTGATATATTTATATTAATAAATAGACTCATTTTCTTACTTACAATTTTCAAAATTATTATTGGAATAATAAAAATAAATTTTTAAAGTTAAAATAAGGGAAAGGTGCAACGTAATGTAATAAGCATTCAAATTGAGGGCTCAAAACTTTTGAAAAGGATAGTAGTCAGGTGAGGTAAAAAAACACAAAGAAAGATTAAATTGTGCTTTCTTATAATACATGTAATATCCGTTCGAAAAACAGCCTTCAAACTCAGTAAACTTTAGATTTATAGATTCTTACTTTATATCTGCATATAATTCTTATGCGTTCGTAGGCAACACTCTTTGATTTATAGAAACGAATTACCTCTAAGACTTTCCATTTGAAACTTTAATTCGATTCCATTTGCTCAAGCCAACCAACCGGCATGGAATTTTTACAAATTGAAAAATAAAACGATAGATACCGTGCAAAACATACAAGTAGTAATAGGTATAATAGCTGGTATTGCTATGATTAGGTGTTATTACTTTGATTTACGCTGAGAATTTGATTTATTCTTTAAGGATAATTTTGCTACTGCTCAATTTCAACTGAAATTAGATTTATACCAATAAATGTAATTTATAAATATAAAAATAATAAAATTTTATAAAATTTTAATTTTTAATTTTTTACAGGCTATGGTGTAATCGAGATGATTCTTGTATCTACATGCTATTCGAATATGTCTGTGGGGGTGAATTATTTTCCTATTTGAGAAATGCCGGCAGATTCAGCACATCAACTGGGATTTTTTACAGCAGCGAAATTGTACTAGCTTTAGAATATCTGCATTCGAAAAGCATCGTTTATCGCGATTTGAAACCAGAGAATTTGTTACTTGATAAAGATGGACATTTGAAAATCACAGATTTTGGTTTTGCCAAGAAACTAACTGACAGGACATGGACACTTTGTGGTACGCCGGAATATCTTGCACCTGAGATTATTCAAAGTAAAGGACACAATAAAGCTGTTGATTGGTGGGCATTAGGTGAGTAATTTTTAGAGATAAATTTTTTAAATTTA
The DNA here is from genome assembly GCA_030556245.1 of Falagria sp. GC000072. Lineage (NCBI taxonomy): Eukaryota > Metazoa > Arthropoda > Insecta > Coleoptera > Staphylinidae > Falagria > Falagria sp. GC000072. Next base: position 9,706 of record JASKGN010028888.1, on the reverse strand, counting down.
AATTTGAGATTGAAAATATAATATTTATTAGAAATTGTAATATTTTAAAATTACTATTTGATAAAGATAAGGATAACGATGAAATAAATTATGAGAAAATATTTCGTTCTAGAAATAAAATATATACGTGAGTTCCAGTTATTATTACTTAGGCTAATTAATTAATATTTAATGATAACTGCTTGATATGAGTATATTGAGATAATTAATAAATAATTAATTCTTTCTGAGAACTGAGAACTGTACAACCTTCAGGAAACATTACAATTCTACGTATAATAGGTGTATAGGAATAATTTTCATAGACACTTATTTATAAAATAAAAAATTACATAAATATTAAATTAATTGAACTATCAGATACTTAGTTCGTCCATTTACCTCAACTGCACAAAGGCGTTGTGAATGTGTTTTGTAATATCCTGTCAATAGTCAATATAATATGAATATCGAATGTATCGATTCGATTTAAATTAACATAATAAGTAAATACACTCGTTTATAAATAAAATAACACGACGATTTGTTATTATTATTATTCATTGAACTGGTTAGTAATAATATTATAATGTTAATGAACGCATGACCTATTTATACCAATCAACATCTGTCTTGCAATTTGCAAATCTTTCCAAAGACAAAGAAACAAAAACCAAACTAAAACAATTTAATTGTTGCAGGTATTTTGATTTACGAAATGCTCGCTGGTTTTCCGCCCTTTTACGATGACAACCCTTTCGGTATCTATGAGAAAATTCTCAGTGGGAAAATCGAATGGCCGAAACATATTGATCCAGTTGCTAAGGATCTCATCAAGAAGTTACTAATTCAAGATAGGACGAAGCGATTGGGAAATATGAAGGTTGGTATAATTAATTTAATTATTAAATTATAATTTTTTAATTAATTTGTTTTTATTATTGAATCTTTAAGTAATTTCTTTTTTTTTTCTTTTTAGAGTGGTGCTGACGATGTTAAAAGACATAGATGGTATAAAGGAATTGATTGGCACGATGTTTATGCCAGAAAGTATAAGGTAATTGAACTAAATTGTGTACTTACATTTGTTATCTATACTCCTCTCTGCTTTCTCTGGTTTCCTTGATTAATTCAATCACTACCTGAAACAATAAATATTTATTGCTTATTGTTATTTTTAGAAAACCAATTAATTGTTTAATTTCTATTTTTAGCCATCAATTGTACCAAAAGTTATGTATGATGGAGACACGAGTAATTTTGATGAGTATCCGGAAACCGATTGGAAGAATGGAAAAAGTCTGGAGGAATCTGACCTTAAATTATTTGAAGATTTTTAACTGAAAGCAGGTTTATTAAGGTTTATTTATGTTGGTTTAATAATTTGTCAAGAATTAGAAAATGAGTTGTTGTTAAAATCTTGAGGATTTGTTATAAGTACTAAGAATTGATTATTAAAATGAAAGAAATTTAATATTATTGAGACTAACTATGTTTAAAAATGTCTCTTTGATAAAAAAAAAGCCTTAGAACGAAGATAATTTAAAATGTTACACTAGAATAATATCAAAATTTTTATGTACATTAGACTCGCATAAGATATCTAAAAGTAGAATTAGTTAGAATTAGATTTGTTTCGAAAAGTTTTCTTTTCTTTGTCAAAGATTTATTTACTAAAGATTTACTAAAGATAATTAGTTTAAATGAAAACTAAATAAGAAGTTTTAGATTTGTAAGAGAAAAAACAGTTTAGAATTCTTTGTTGTGTCGTATTGAGTTGTTGTGAATAGTTTTTAGAATTTTAATTAACTTAAGTGTATTATAATTATGATCACTAATACAAGAATCATCATTATTTATTATACACACTCGTATTTCCTAATTATTGTTATAAATTACAATTTGATATAACGTAACTATTTTTATGTGATATATACAAAGCGTAGAGCGTATTTGTAGATGAATTATAGCCATATTAATTATGTAATATTAATAGTTGATTAATATCGATAATTGTATATAGACATACTTATAATATAATATATTAAAATCTGTCGATTACTTAAAAATGAACACTTTTGTAAATATATTCTGTAAAAAGACTCGAATGATTTTTAATTATGTATTTATCTAATTTCTTTTTTAATTAATCTAAGTTACTTAGATACAATCAATTTTTTATTTTTTTAATTCAATAGACATGTACTAAATCTACTAAACAAACAATTTTAAAATATCTCTATATCCATCAATTAATGTTATCTTATCAATTCATTTTGCCATAGCGATAGTTGATTTAGGTGTTGGCGAATTACATAAAGTTACATTAAGTAATCACAAGTGTGAAGTTATTCCGACAATATGGCAAAAGTAAGACCAATCCCACCGGAATTGCAAGAGAAAGCAATCAAGGAACTGTTCGAAGATGTTGCCAGAATTCCTGATGATATTAAAGCTATCAAAGATTGGTTAAAGCAGAAAAAATATATCAATGCACGAACAGGTAAAGTCCCGATTCCTTGATAATTTAATTTTGTTATACACGTGGCTAAATAATAAAAATTAATTGTTGTCATATAAATTTGTGCGTAAATAACGTAAATTCTAATTATATGCCATTGTTTTAGATTAAATAAAAATTGATATTTAATGATTATTAATTATTATTATTATAATTGTGATAATTTTTTAGATGATCAAACTATATTGACTTTTTTACGAGGATGTAAATTCAGTTTAGAACGCACTAAAGAAAAACTGGAAGAGTTTTACACTTTGAAAACTCTTTTGCCTGAGTTTTTCACCAATAGAGATCCTTTGTCACCTGAAATACAAGAAATTTTGAAACTTGGGTAAAATTTATAAACTAAAATTTTTAAATTTTATTTTAAAATGGCAATTTTAGAGTAATGTTACCATTGCCATTACCTGAAGATAAAACAAAGCCACGTGTGATATTCATGCGTTCTACTGTTTATGATCCTTCTGTACATAAAATGGAAAATATCTTCAAAACTAATATGATGATTAATCAGATACTCATTAACGAATGTGATCAGACAGTAATTTGTGGAGCACATATGGTACAAGATATGAAAGGTATTACAATGGCACATATGTCTTCTCCTTCAATGATGAAAAAAGCTATGAAGTTTTTCCAAGATGCTTTGCCAATGCGTCCTAAAGGCATGCATATGTTTAATATTCCTTCTTTCTTTGAAACTATCTATGCTATGATTAAACCTTTTCTTAATGAGAAGATGAAAAGCAGAGTGAGTATTTAACAGAACGAACTGTTTAATTATAGAACATTTATTGAAATTTCATATTTGCAGATGCAAGTTCATAATACGGACAATTTGGAAGAATTTTATAAACTTGTGCCTAAAGAAATGTTACCTAAAGAATATGGTGGGAATGGGCCTACTTTAGAAGAATTAACAGGTAAGAAAATTTTCTTTACTTATTAAGAAAAGTTGAAAAACAATTTTATTTTTATATAGTTCAATGGAAAGCTAAAGTGGAAAGCTATCAGAAATGGTTTAAAGAGGATGAAAAATATGGCACTAACGAGAAACATCGACCAGGAAAACCTAAAACAACCCAAGATGTCTTTGGCATGGAAGGATCCTTTAGGAAATTAAATGTTGATTAAATTATATAGGCAATTTATATTACATATAATGATGTATGGTTTGTTTGTATTCCTTACATTATTAAATAAATTTTTGTAAAATAAATTATTAAGTTAATAAATTGTATGAAAGTAATTTCAAGGATTTAAATCAATTACAAGGATTAAATATTACTTTATCATATCTTAATAGCAATGAAAGATAAAACAATAAATTGCAAACAAAATCAATTAAATCAATAATTAATATGAAAATGTATAAATCATGTTTATTTTTAGCAAGTCGACTCATTATTTTGTTTGTTTTCAAACAATACTTTTAATTGAAATTAAAATGTAACTGAATAATAATATCGATATGATTCAACATTAACTATTTTCATCCCTTAAAAAGGTCATACGGGGGTCGTTACACTACTCATTTCAAGATTTTTTTGAGTTCTTTCCAATGGTAAAAGAATTTTTAAAATCAATCATTATTAGTTTTAGAAGTTACGGACGAAAGAAAAATTCAAATTTTACTTCCGGCCAAATTACCGCTTCCCTGGGGGCGGCAGGCTATAACTTTTAATCGAGTCATTGAGAGAATTTATTTACGCATTGTTTGAGCTCAAAAATTTGAATCTAGCTTAATAGGTTACCGAGTTATGCTTAATCTAACAAAAAAATGCTTTGAGGGTAGTTTTTATCCCTTAGAAATGAGATATAAGAGATTTTAAAAATCGTATTGAAAGGTGATTAAATTATCTAACTTATGATACCCAAATGACTTAAATCGCTTTATTAATTTACGAGATATAATTTTTTAAATTCACAGAAAGTTTTCCAATTTAGTCACTTCAACTTTAAAAATTAATACTACCCCTTTCTTATAATTTTCTCCGAAATTTTAAAGCCTGGTTTAAAAGCACGTTTAATAAGCTTTCTTTGGATATATAACATTTTTAAATAGATCAATTACTTTTAGAGAAATAAATTTTTGGAATAAAGCAGATATATTTGGCAATTATGATTCCAAATTTCAACCCCTTGATTTTCACATGGACCAACAGACGTGGTAAGTATTAATAATTTTCAGGTATTATTAATACACACCTATTAATAAACCGTAACATATATATACTTTTTAGAAGAAATAGACACGAAAATTACTTTTTTTTTAATCTACAACAATTTTTCGTGTCCTATATTCATACCACAATTATCATAATTCACAAAAACAATAATACTGTTTCAATAAATTTAAAAAATAAACTTTTTTATTGATTTACTATAAAATTGTCATATCTAATTTGCGATACATAAATGTATATACATTATTTCCACGAATTATATTATCAGTTATCACGAAAGTATAAGTATACCAAATCGCTGATGATTAGTAGTATTCAAGTTTGTAGCTTGAGTAGCGAGTGATTAATATTTAAAAAATTGAAGTGCCACATTTTAATAACAATATTGTGAAAATCATGTTCGGTGCAAATAAGGGAAACATGGTTGGAAGATTAATTGAACAATTTGAATCTTTAAGTAGCAAAAGAAAAGATTTAAATACGAAAAGTTCATTTCATAGTTATATCAAACCAATTCCTTCGTCGTCAAGTGTTAACGTAAAAAAGCCTTCTATGAAAAACGATATTGAAGATAGTTTAAAAAATATACATAATGTATTAGAAGAATTGAGTGTAAACAATAAACAAGAAAATGATCCAGAAGAAAAAACTATTGAAAATTTAAGTAAAGAAAGTGATAAAACATTAAGTAGTGCTTATGAAGTGAAAAGTGAGCAAAACTGTGATTATCCCAGAAGTCATACTATTTCTAGTGATAATTTTGGAACTATTCCATTTGAAGAAGAAGAAGAAAGATCTGATGATGGTTATTGTTATATCACGTAATAAACAATAATAATTTAGAAAAAACTAACAAATAATAATTTATAATTTTAATTTCAGAGAGCAATGCGAAGATATATACGAGAAAAACTTTATATCCAATTTAGAGAATGACGAAATAAAAAATTGTGAAGACCCAATTTATGAAAATGTAAATAGTAATAAATGTAGATCTTTTGATATTCCTAGAAGAGATATTCCCTTAGATGACCAAGTGTATGATACAATTTGGCGTTCTCAACGTAAAAGATGTTACACTGAAGTTTCTGATGCAGAATCAATGGATAGCTTCTTAGAACAAGGTAATTTCAAAACTTATTTATTGTCACAAAAATTATTTTAAACAAAAATTAAATGCACAGATTTAGAAGCATGCATTAGTAGTAATAATGGTTCAATTATCAATATTTCCCATGCAGAAAATAAAATTGATAAATCCTTAGATAATAAAGCAGCTTTAATTATAAACGAATTAATTACTACTGAAGAAAATTACATTTTTCGTTTGAAACTAACAAAAGAAAGTTATGAAGATTGGTTAAAACCACGAATTGGAGAAAAAGACACTTTTGATATTTTTAATAAATGGGATTGTATTTTGGAAGAGAATAAACATTTACTTATTGAAATAAAAAATGTCCAGAAGGATTATGATGCTATTGCAAGGAAATTTATTCAACATGTAAGTAAAGAAAAAAAAATTACTTAAAAAATTAGAAAATTAATTAAAATTTTTTGTTTATAGAAAAATTGGTTTGAGAGATATCCAGTGTATAGTCGATACTTTAAAAAATCGAAACAAGTCTATAAAAAACACGAGAAAATAATAAAGGTAATTTTTTAAATTTTTAATATGTATTTAATTTATTATTTCATTCTTAATTTTTTTTATAGAAACGAGAACATGAAATAAATGATGATTATGTACTTTACGAATTGTTATTGTTACCAATGAATCGTTTAACAAAATATGAAATGCTCCTTTGCAAATTGTATAAATGTATACCATCAGAAACAATTCATTCGGCATGGACACTAATTCAAGGATTCGCTGGAAAGTGTAACGATTTAATGGCATTGGACAGTATAAGAAACAAACCAAAATATTACAACTATCAAAGCACTGGGAAATTTTTAATGCGGAATAATTTTCGCTTATTGGCCCCTCGTAAATGTCAAGTCGTTTTGTTTTTGTTCGATAAGAAAATTCTTATGACTAAACGTGATAATGTAAGTTTCTTAATATTTGCTTTAAAATTGATTAATTATTGTTTTTTCGTAATTCATTAATTAAAAAAACTATTATTATAGTCAAAAGAAGACAATTACTTTTTCACGGAAGACATAGACATTAAAGATCTAATGATAAAACCAGAACGTAAACCGAAAATATTTTCTTTGATAAAATTTATAAAAGGCTCCCCAAAAATAACTTACCGATTGGAAGCTAACGATGAACAAACAACCCAAACATGGTTAGAAACAATAAATCCAATATTATGGAAACAACTTTACGACTTAAAAAGTAAGTTAAAATTTAATTAAGAAAAAGCTTTTAAAAAATTAATTAAAATAATTTTTTTAGAGAAAAGTATGCGTGAGGAAAATATCGAACGGTGACGAGGAATTTTCTGCCATCTGCATTTGGGTTTTTTACTTAAATTAATATTGTCTAGAATAATTTTACTTTTAACTTAGAGATGTCTCTACCATAATCTTAATTAAAAAATTTTCAACTCTTATTTTTTAATAATGAATAAATAAATATTCAAACTTTCAAAATTCAAGCCTACTATTTTATTCTTTCCTTCCCTCCCTTCGCTTCCTGCAATTTTGTAAGTCTTCCGCAAGATTTCATAACATCGGAGTTTCCGTCCCGAGTGAAACATAAAACGAAGCGGGCGTTCTTTGAAGTAGAGAAATCCCATGGGACAAGTATTAAGAGCGCACACTACGTATGTTCACGTAATAAATAACTCATGTTGGTTTATGGTCGTGGCGGTTCGTCTTGAGCCGGTCACAGGTCGTGGCCGGTCTGATATGAAGAAGAAGACTGGCTTTCGGCCCGCAAATAAAAATAATGCAATAGCCTTGTCAGACGTTAAACTTGGCGGCGTCTATTATCCTGCCGCCGCGGCGTGAAAAGCGAAATGAAACGAACTGGAGAGTGACCGGCACGTGCTTGTTATTCCTTTTATGTTTTGACACTATTTGGTTAAAGTTAAGGTCGAGATGTTGATGGCAATAATATAAGGGAGTGGAATGGACAGTTAGTGGTCGAAAAAAGAAAGGATAACGAAAATGATGAACGGAGGGGAAAATTTTATTAGGAATGTCTTGGGTGTATCAAAATGTTATCAACGGAATGGCTTCTTTTGTATGTGAGGTTATAAAAGAAACTTGGTTTTCAAAGAAGAAATGTTGGAAATGTTTCTTAGAGACCGGTGATAGATATTACTTTGAAATTGTGTGTGGATGCGCCGGTCAAAATGTTTATCGCTGCGTGTGGATGCGCCGGTCACAAAATGTTTAACGCTGTATGCACTTCTGTGTGAATGCGCCGGTCACAAAATGTTTACCGCTATATGTACCTCTGTGTGAATGCGCCGGTCACAAAATGTTAACCGCTACATGTACTTCCGTGTGAAGGCGCCGGTCAACCATATTTTGAAAATAATGAATTAAATTCTTAAAAGATCGATCTAGATCAAACCAAGATTGGTTAGAACCTCAAACTACTTTCTAAAGAAAAGAGAAGTGCGCGTGCATGAATTGGATATATTTGAGATATATAAGGGCGACAATGTTATGAATAATTTAAGAAGCATAGTAGCGACTTCAAACATACACCGAAGCCACATCGCTTGAACCACACATAGCGGAACAGACGAATATGCAAATTAATAAATCTTGCATCTTACTTTGAACGCGCTCAGCAAAGCAAGGCACGGCATGTCAGGATCTGCATATAGATTGTCCGGACATATAATAACTCTGCTTCCTTCAAGGACTATCTTATTGCGTCCGGCAGTTTTACGGATCCAGATTTAGAAAAAAGAGAAGAGCCAAGGGTAAACTTGTAAGCTACCCACGGATAAAAGAAAATATGAAGCGAAAGATGAAGACGCCAAAGAGAACAAACACTTGCGTGACACTACCTACCCTCTACGTAGAAAGAAGATTTACGAGACAAGAGACAACTTTTACAACGGTGCAGCTCACGTATTCGATAAATAAATAATGCATACGTAAGTGAATAAAGGGACATGATGCTGTAACAAAAGGCAACTGGATGCAACATCTAAGAATTTCCAAATAAATTAAAAATTTGATGAAACACCCAATAGCAAGCGAAGGTATCGAACGGAATCGAAAAGTAATGGAGGGTGAAACGTGGATCGGCGGGTGTCCAAATTCGATTAATATGTTGATTGAAACTAATGATAGTGTCTTCATTGTCAGTCGACGTACAAAGACCGGGTGAGCACGACGCACGACGACGAGACCATGAACAGCACCGTCGAGGAGCCTTTATCGCATTACTTCGTTAGTACGTGACTAGGAAAATGTTGGAAAATGTATATAGAGTGGCGCCCTCTCACAAGGACAAAGCTTTCCCATTTCGACTCCGGTCTGTCTTTTACCGCCAACCAAACGCCATACGCTCCAACATCTAACAAAACAAAGAGTTGCTGTTCTGCAGGAAAGAAAATGCGATCACGACCACCAACGGAAAAAACTTTCGCAATGAACGTCCGTTCGCATTCCCTTTGTCATATTTTACCGGTGGTGCCCTATGCTTTTTGCTTTGACTCTAACTCCAACTCCGATTCCGCAACGAGCAAAAGGTGAGTGAAAGATGAAGCACAGGCACTTTTATAATTCGAAAACTTTCCTGCTCGACTTTCCCTAACCTAGCAGATGGCCTCTGCCCAAAACTCGATCAAAATTTATCATCTTTACCCTTAAAGATAACTCCATTAAAAATACACACCACACCACACCGATCTCATGTACCTAAAGTTACACACTTGATCTAGATCAGGGGTTCCCAAACTTATTTTGTCGCGGACCCCTTACATGTTGTCTAAAATTTTATGGACCCCTAAAAAATAATTTGCCTTTTTCTTAAGTTTTTTTATGTATTAAAATAACAGTTTGCGTCATAGAAAAAATAAATATGTAAAGAGTATTATAT
>JASKGN010028887.1:0-10091 GCA_030556245.1 Falagria sp. GC000072 | reverse complement strand
TCATAATATTTTTCCAGGAATTCAATGTTATCCGCAAACAAAAACTTGATTTTTCAACATTATTTTTGTTCCGGTTTTAACAAAAATGTAAAATCCTAGAGTTCCATTGAAATCATTTTACATTTACTGACATACTTTGGCAAAGCATCAAACTCTTGTTAAAGACTCAAGGTCTTTCAGCATCAGCAAATTTTATCGATAGCATCTCGTAATCAACGGATGCTTCAGTAAAATGTACTACTTAATGGAGAAGAACTTTAGTTTACGACAAAAAAATGAATTGCGAATTTTCTTGTTAGCACTTTTAATTTTTTTTTTCTGAAAGGCATGTTTGAAAGCTTGTTTTTCTATTTTGTGGGCATAATGTCAGTTTTCTGAAAATGCGCTGTCTACTGATTTGTTGGGAAATTTTTATGCATGAAATTTGTCCGCTTGAAATTGTGTGACAAGGGAGGTTGGGATAACAGAATGAATAAAAGCATAGAGGACATCATGTCGAGAACGAAATTTTTCATTCGATGCATTTTCTGAGGTTTGCTCATGTCATGTGAAAACAATTCAAAATGGCTAACAAATTGATACCTATTTGTCTCCTCATTCAGAGACTTTTTAAATATTAGCACAGTTCAAGGTGAATGCGCCTGTCGCATATTTTAAAGCCGACACTGTTTCAAATATAAAAAACCGCGCAGTATGCATAGACAAGTAGCAGTATAAAGTTTAACGTTGTGTGAAAAAGATTATGACACCGTAGCAAATATCCCTCTTTGGACAAAAATAAGCCAGTAAAACTACTCAAGGATTATGTTTTATATCGACGACGAGCATAACTCAGCAGGAATCTGCGCTTCCTTACACAAAAAAAGCGTTGATACTAAAAATGCGCAAAAATAGCATCGTTCGTCATCTCACATCCGATGATGTCAGTGTTGCGTGTAAAATGTAAAAGCGTAAAAGTTAAAAAGGAGGCATGCATTGAGTTTACGACGCGACATACTACAGAATGTTAGCGAAGGGTTGATCTTTTGCTCTTTGAAATGTTGGCGCGAGTTTCGTTGGAATCCAAAAAGACTTACGCAGGATATCGGTTTTTGCATGCTTTGAATGTTTACGTAGGTTGCTCGCTGTAAAATCGTCATTTACTTTGTAATGTCTTTCGTTTCTAGATTTGGTTATAAAAATAAAAGGTATTATAACACAAATAAAATATGTTGATGGTGTATAAGGAATACATTTATAACATTGTTATGTTACTCCAAACAAAATTTTGTTTTTTGGATGCTTTCGCTATTTTATTTACTTGTTCATCGAGATGGAAAAATACGGGCGAAATAAAATCAAATTGTGCGCGTTGATGGATGACCCGTACGTTTTAATATCCCACTTCGGCTGCTGATGATTTTTTCCTTTTTTTCACTATGCTCTGTGTGATATTGGAGAATGTGTGATGTGCGTGTTGCCCTTTGAATCCTTCTCTGCTATAGACAAGATATATGTCGGTTACTGCATCCATCGAATGCTATCGATAGCTTTGGTAATTTTCCAGCTATATCCGCATTATGCCTTTAGGACACTACATTAAACAGCATATTGCAGACATGTTACCTAACTGATATTAATCCCTTTCTAATGTTTGATCTTCAATTCAATTATATAATGACACTAATAGATATTTGAATTTCCATTTCAACTTTAAATTTAAATAAAATATCTTCTAGGAAATGTCTCTTAGATAAGTTAAATTCTAATCCCCATGAAGAAAAAATAAGCTTGCAGTGTCACTAATAAATTCCTAGCAGATTTACATTTAGACAATTTTTCACCTCCCGAAGGAAGATTATGGAAGAAATGAACGTCCTGCAACTACTTAAAATGTCAATTCAATTCCTTCAGATATAACCAATCAATCAGCATATGTAGCTAGTGTCCTTACTACATCCAGTCTCTAACGCTAACCATTTCCATCTTCAGGATTTTCTTCAGAATCGATTTCTGCAGACGTACTGTATCCCTTAGTTTTTTTACTTGCAACAACAAAAAACATGAATGAATGAATGAAGAACGATGAGGAGGATGAATGGCCACAAGAAAAGGACGAAAACAGGACCACCTTGAGAAGAATTCATCTATCGCATGTCTGAGTTTTTCATCCACCGTAGCAGATTTTCAGGTTTGCGATTTGACAAACGATGTGATGATTTACAGCAGGGTTTGTGGACTGAATGTGTAATTGATGTTTGTTTTATGATAAGTTTTTCAATCAGTAGCAGATTCAATTATTTTCTCTTTTTATTTTATTACAGCTGAAAATGGAAATTTACGGCACTTTCCTTGCTTCAATTTAGATATAACGTATTGTCACTAATAGCAAAGAGGTAATTTTCTTGTGACGTACGTTAATGTTACGTGTCTATTATATTACTAAGTACTTTAGTCCTGGATACGCAAAGTCCTGAGCTTTAAGACCCAATAACATTATATATATTAAGCCGTTCAGCCAAATTTAACTTGATGGATATGAGCGCGTATATTGCGCATTGGGGCATGGTTGAGAACTTCTCGGAACGAAGCAGTTACGAATTGAAATTCGTTGCTACCTCCAGGCTACACTTCTTGATTGACAGAAACTCCCTAGAGACTTGAAACCATATTTACATTGGATTTCATTTTTCGCATTCGACATGGATCTGAATTCAAATTCTAAATATAGAATCTTATTTCATTTTTATTTTTGTGAAAAATTGTGTTTAATTAAGATAATGAACACTCAATGGTGGATTAATTAAAACCCCAGAGAAAGACCTATGAATCTGTGTCGCTGCAAATTAAATCCAGTAGCATTGTTCGAGACTTAAAATTTATTACAATAATATCGAATCGCTTCCTCAAGTTTTTGCCGTAGGTTATTAGAGCGACCAAAAGGTTGTAATAAATTCTCACAAATGTACACCACTTATATTTACGAGCGGCTCTTCAGCCCTGTCTTATTGTTAGCCTTCCGGAACAATAACACGAATGGCTGCGATTTGCGTCGATGTAAACCCTCAACGCCGTCTAATGGTGTGCGACGTGAAGAACAGCGAAATACGAAACACCGCGATTCTTCCAACAGAAAAATTCGAATATGAAAGAAATAAAGTCAACATTAAATATTGCTGGATTTAACGTTGTAACGTTGCAATTTCAAATTGAAATATTTCCCATGGAAGTATACCGACAGCAATTTAAATTTTATAATTTTCTTCGACAGCAAGTTATTCAGTTACTTTTTACTCTTTGCACTTACTTCCCAAATAGGATGTGAGAGGTGGTGAGCCGAAGGGGTAGTCTGTTCCACACAAGCGTAGAAGTGCAAAATGTTGCGGTCGTGGAGTTTAATTAGATCTGGAGCGCAGAAGCTTGGGCTTCAGTGGTGTGTTATCGTTTGAATGGGTGGGACTTCTTGGGGGGACAGGTAGCAAAATGGGGAAGGAATATAACGTAATGGAAGCAGATTGTAATTTACTTTATTTATGCTAGGTGCTGTAGAACCGTCAGAAATCGGAAAGAATTGAGTGGAAGTGAAGGAAGTTGAAGTAGTTTTGCCGCAAGGAAATTACTTGGAAACCCCACATCTAAGAAATATTCATATTTTATATTTGCGAGTCTGCAATTTCTCCAACAATTAATTTTTGACTTCCTTATTGCGGAGAAAATTGCCATTTTCCCTCGGTTCGCTTGAAGCGACAAACACGAATCCGTCTTGATCCCATCGGAAATGGCAAATCTCATCATCGAGTCGCGCTGTGAAAAATTGATGAGCGACAAATCGAGACGCCGCAGAGTATGAGATTAACTTGACGAAATGCAATTTACTGAAAGCTCAGAGTAAACACGAAGGGCGAGAACGCATCAACATCAGCTGCGACTCCTGCTCAATATTGTGGTTTGGGCTGTTCTTGTTCATAAAGCACCGAGGGATGTTTGTTACAGCGTTGAGGTCTCACAAATGTGGTCGCTTCATGAAATGGACTTTACTACTGAGTGCAAATGCAAACAGCAACTCAAATGCAATGGCTTTGAAGCGGTCAGTACCCTAGCGATTCACACAACTTACAAAGCAAAATAAATTCTCAGTAATTAATTCGTAACCAATCAATAAATATATCTTGATTATTCTAACCAAGAGTGAAATAATTTTATTGTCTGAGGAATGCCGGAAACTTTAGTCCGTCATTGTGTTTGCAATGATTAAAATTTCATGTAATTCAGTGACCGACCTCTGGAAGGAAATTTGGGTCTAAAACACGACCCAAAAGTTAAGCACTGAGCGGATTCGCAAACCTCTAACTTGACCGCTGTTCGATTAAAGTTGCCTAACTGCCGCTTGAGTTTGTTCAAGTTTTCAGGAAACAAGCAGTCAATTTCCTGCGATTTGGAAGAAACGTGTCATCCACATAACTTACTATTCAAACCCTTATAACCACTGTCTAAACATTGTTTCGGTGATGATACGGAATGATTTTATTATTTTCACACAGGGTTGGTTTTAACTTATAAAGGTACGTGTACACTGTAGAGTTTTTGCTAGAGTTTTCTCTAGCTAGAGAAATTTTGTCAATTTGCCAGACTTGTCTAGCAACATGTGAGCACAGTATAATTTTTTTTCTAGCTAGAGTTGTCATAGAGCGCCATGGTAGAGAAAACTCTAGCTAGAGAAATTCTAGGGTAGAGAAAACTTTAGCTAGAGAAACTCTTCGGTAAAATTCTTTTCTCTACCGTAGAGTTTCTAGAGTTTCTCTAGCTAGAGTTTTCTCTACGGTGGCGCTCTATGATAACTCTAGCTAGAGACGAAATTCTACGCTGCTCATATGTTGCTATACAAGTCAAACAAATTGACACTGTCAAAATTTCTCTAGCTAGAGAAAACTCTAGCAAAAACTCTACAGTGTACACGTACCTTCATAGAGAAAAAGTTTTGAGTTGCGATCTCTAATTTACAAATTGTAAAATCTCAACTGAATTTAGTAAGTTAATCACTACAGAGGATTGAAATGAATGGAAGTATAAGTTTTGCAAAACAACTCAACTCCACTCTTAGTTAATTATCCAGTTAGTAACAAGTTGTGAATTGCATTTGTGAATTCATATTGTGTGCGAAAATGCACTTCGGACGCATAAAATTAAGTTGAGAACTGCTACCATGTGGACATATTGTGATAACTAATTAGAAGTCTGTGTTCGTGGTTGATGTCTGCGGGTATTCACCAAATACTATAGTATTGTTACTTACATGAAGGCTAAGGGTGTACTATGAAATCCTTGGGATTTTAATGAAGGAAACTAGCAATGTAAGTAAATCGTTATATTAAAACAAGAAATAAGATATACGTTAGAGCGTTGTTCAAAGAGAATCTTTTCGAAAATAATTGAATTTCTATAGGGATACAAACAGGATAATAAATTTTTAGTCATATAAGTGTATAAAACGTGCATTAAGCTGAAAATATTTGGAAAATTTAAAGAGAACGTTACCAAGCTACTTTTAACTTGAGATATCCCTAGTTCAACCTCCTAATCTGCATCCAATTTTCTCACAAAATATTTTATATTTAAACCAACCCATCTTTAATCTAAAAAATAAAAAAGACAAGAATATTTGCAAATATAAATATTTCCTCAAGTAAGTGCCAGAAGCAAAACCATTCTAGATAAATTTTTATTATCGAGCATGTCTTTTTCTTTTTCTTTTTTTTCTTCTATTCCATCCGCATTTTTCTTATGCTAATTCCTTTGCGCCTGGCGCAAATCCCAGTTGCTAATGATTTTTTTCGAATGGAAGTTAGTCCGATAGACTTAAGGTCATTAACGGCTTTCAAGTAAAATGCGAAAATACTTCGGAGATGTTAGAATTGGAAATACAATTGGCAAAGCAGGAAAAAGAAGAGCGAGAGAAACAAGGAGTCGTGACGAATAGAGCTTGGGAAATGGATTGGAGTAATGGCTTTGGGAGTCTTACAGAGATGTGGAGGATGTGGAAAGATGTAGAAACGAAATGGTATTTATGACATCCTGACATAATTCATTAGGTAACGTGGACGGCACATCGCTGACATCGATTGGTTGCTTCATTCGCTAAAAGCTATTGCAACGACGAGACAACGAAAACCTTCCTGTTGGAAAAAGCTTTGGATTGTTTGAACTCCACTTTTGATTTAAAGCTTTGGATGGATGAAATATGAAATTATTTAATGGGCAAAAATTCGCTATGTGCACTTCCGCTGGATTCTATTCTAGGAGCTTTGAAGAAAATAAAAATTTTACAGTTTTGGATTCGAAATAATTAGTGATATTCTCCTAACTCATTAGATAAAGGTATATTAGTTTACATACTTTAATTAACTTTAAACTTTCGAAGCGCCTCAATGACGCACATTGCGTATGGTGTCTGAGGGATTAATTTATTTCCGTCCTTGTGCGCGCATTCTTCGGCCGAATTAAATTATACAGAACATTGGACGGTTAATCAACGGAAGAGTTTTTGCCGCTTTTCTACGACGTTGTTGCCAACCCTTGTCAACTACTAACCGCCCGCATTACGCAACTAATTACTGTCATTTTTTCATTTCCTCTTCTGCTTTCTTCTGCTTTTTTGGGTTCAGGTGGATTCATGTTTACATGGAATCGTCTCTCGTGCTGACATTTATGGTCTAATCTACAGAACTAATAAAATTCAGATAAGAGCCAATTTTTTATTTGACGTAGCTTCTTTATGTCATTATGATTATTTCTTTTTCATAATTTTCTACTAACTTTGAAGGTTGGTAATCCAATTAGTCTTTATTATTAGCACTACCGAGTACACACAAAGTTCCCGACAGGAATCAAATATTTTTTTCTACTTTTTTTGAAGGGAAAATGGAATAAAAAAATACTGACTTTGTTAAGGTTCTCTGCGTATATCCTGTCGAGTTTAAAGGTTATAATATTCGTCCTGTTCGTTTCTTTATTATGCAAATTAAACGCCCCAACTCGTTAAAAAGATATAAAACGTTGACTCACAAGAGCGAGAACAAACTGAGTTTATGTTCAACATATTTTTCGTTTGATGTTTGCTTCGAGATTTATGGATTCCATCGTTGTGGGTTTCCCCTGAAAAGTGTGCAATTAAACCTGATGATAATCTCACATCGTATGTTTCTCAAATAATTCCCAAATTATCTAAATACTCTTTTAGTTTTAAAATATTCATATTTTTTTGTTTTATTTTTCAGGAAATGTCAAACCTTCGCTTCAATTCTCATGTCTCCTATTTTAAACTATTCTTTCTATCTCTGATGTTGGTTCAGTTTGGTTAGATCTTCAGGGGATAGTAAAACATGTAAATTCCATTGAGGGAGCATATTTAATTTCGATTGTAAAATGCAGGACGTAGTGTTAGGTCTTCAGTATTTCTTTGCCTTTGGGGACTAACCACACTACGTGTTGCCCAAAGCCTTCACATTCTACATTACTCTCTTTATATCGTCTATTCTGTAGCTCGTTTGCAACAAGGCAACTTTTTTATAGTAACCAGTTTAAAGTAAAATTCTATTTCATATATAAAACACAAAAATTAAATTTGGGAAAAAGAATTAAAATTTTATTAAATAAAAACAAAAAAATTATTTAAATGTTTTTCATTGTGGCTGCAGGTATAGTGTTATTATTTTTATTTTATTTGCATATCTAGTAGCATCAGTTATCTCATGTTGGAAAAATGCACCGGTAGCGTTGGCACTCAATTTGTATCGTGTTTTTCCATTAGATTGCATTGTCATGCACTGAACTAGATACATAAGCATACAATACATAACAAAATAACCATAATGGAAATATGATGCGATAAAAGTACTTAATCAATTTAAATTACTCCACGTGTAGATTTGTAAATAAAAGTGTTGTGTTGTTGGTATTAGCAATATTTTTCTTGTGACTGGAACCCTATGTATCGATTGGTGTCTAATACAGTGGAAGGAAATATGAATGCGAATAAAAATGGATCACATTTACATAAAATATTGGCTTGAAACTAAAGCTCTAGGCGTGATACAATAAAAGGAAATGGAAAATGCATTGGAAACCATTTTACTCTATAACCTCTGTAAGGAATATGATAAAATGCATAATATGAGGGCGTCTAGAGATAGTTGTTTATTTATTTGTAAAGTTATTGTATACTGGGCTAGAAAACCATATTACCAATTTTTATAGTTAAACGTGACTTGAAGACCCTATAAATTCCAAGTTGTGTAATCTTTATATTTTCAGTTTTATTTTATCAGGTGCACACTTTTTTCAAGTAGCAACAACACCAATTTGTCCAATCAGACAAATGGATTTATTCGATGCAACGAACACAGATAGATTTTCTTTCATTGCACGAGCTTGTGAATTTACAACTTTGGATTCTCTCTGGAGTTGTACTTCTACTACTAGTAGTAGTAGATTTAGTATCTTCATTCGTTCATCCACAAGTCACAAGGACTCGTTCACAGAAAAGAACTTCGCATGCCACTGAATAACTAGTCAAGGGATGGAATGGCATTTAGTAAAAGTAGAGAGTGTAAAGAGGGTGTAAAGTACGATAAGACTACAATTTATTGCCAATGGCTTAATAAATACTTGGAAGAGTTTTCCTTTCTGAAGATTTTCTACGATGCTAACAGGTGAAATCGAAAATCTATAAATATAGATAGATAGGAGTATTTAATAAGATATTTTGATTTATGTATATGATCCTCAACAAAACAAGTCATTTTTTGGAAAATATAACAAATAAGCAAACATAAATCCACTCGCAAGCTTTATAAGTCCTAGGATATAAATATCTCCTTTGTCGCCGCATTGTTTTTTCCGTCCGCCCACTGGATGTTCAGTAAATTTATCAGAAAATCCCTTCATTAATATTTCTTTGCGATTTCATGCTACTTTCTCCCGCAGTGTTGAGAAACAAACTGAGTGAACTTCATGCCCTGAGGTTAAGAGATATTTTTTCAGTATTCGCTCTTTTCGTCGGCCGCTGATTTATTTGCTTCGTGCTATATGAATATATAAAATAATTCCTGTCGGACGGGAAAATTTGTTGCGTTGTTTCCTTCAGTTTGAAGAGGAAAGCACAAATAGCCAAGCGAGAGCGGGGACTAATATATTTGTTTAGTTGACACTGTCCCAAGCCTATTTCCCTGCAATCGGAAACGTGAAAATGGAAAATTCCTTACTCAAATATTTACAAAAATTTATTTCTTACAAATATTTACCAACAACTTAACTTTAGCTACAGAGAAATTTTCATATTTGGAAGTTTAAGGTATTCTCGGCACTTGCGTAGGATATTCACATCCGATTCCAACGCATGAGAAGGGTTTGAATAATTTTCTAAAGTTAATTAACAAAAGTACTGACATAAATCCATTACGCGTTAAACAAGGGCCGAAAGGGCAAAGCACCGGGTCTTAATACGGTGTGTCTGGATGGTTTTATGGCTTTAGTTGCTGTTTTTCCCGTTCGTGGAATTTTCTATTTTATTGCTCTGCGTACCATCGAATCCTATTATTTTTCCAAAAAAGAGAGAAGCTGCGCGTCGTCTTGTGTACTCTTCCAGTCTACTACCCTCGTTGTTACGCGCATTGTAAATCGTTTTTATTCCTCTCGCGTTATTTACGTTTATTGTTTTGTTTTACAAATAGACTCCGAATAACTTCTGTATTAAAGGTGTTACTAAATCAGAAGGTTTTAGTTCTGAGGATGACTACTATCATTTTCAAAAGTTTTCAGCCCTCTCTTTAATAGTTTATAAAATGAAAACTATCGGTCGGAAAATTATCATTCAAAACGCAATCGAAAAAGAAATTAATTCTACATAACATGTTCCCATATGAAATTTTTTATTAAAAGCATATTTATTCTGTTTGAAAATATATTCAAAAAAGTACTGATTTTGACACATTTGTTTAGATCACTCGACTTTGTTAATTTATATCCCAGCTTCTATTGGATAAAAATAATTCATTTTTTGATATGTTGCAAATAGTATTGTTCTGTATAGCATTTCAAAATTTCAAGTCAAAATT
>JASKGN010028775.1:0-20950 GCA_030556245.1 Falagria sp. GC000072 | reverse complement strand
GGGGGGGGGTCTTAGTTTTGTGACGAAATATTTCCAGGGGGGTCACAGAAAGTGTGACACAGCGTGACAGTACGGGGGGGAGGGGGTCAAAAAAGTTGATTATAGTGTGACGTATTTTATGAATGGCCCCTAAAGGGTAAAATTGTCCCCTGTTAGAAATCACGGAATTAGATTACGAGATAAATTATGAGACAAATTGCTAACAACTAACAAAGTAATTAATATTATGAAACACATCCTGGACTAATAATAAATTAATAAATCTATAAAATAAAGAGTCGTTTACATGAATAATTCTACATGAAATAGATTGTAATTCAAAGTAAATATGAACTTCCGCATAACGCTACGCTACTATATTGAATGCATAGATAATTCCCTATAATGCAGAAGAAAAACCAAACAAATTGACAACATACATATTTGAGAATTCCCATGAATATGTGTACCATAGTTACGTTACAACTTACAAAGTATTCTATAGTTCTATACTTCATATATGTACATATCTATATTTACGATGATGAATCAAAATGTTTATTCAGCTCTATATAACTTCTATATAACTAACTAATAAACTAAATGATGATATCTATTCTCATTACTACCTTTGTTCAACACTCGAGTTGTGTGCAGCATTTGTATCATTTATTGCACAAAAGATTGACAAGACAAACAATAGAATTCTATAGTGTAACATATACATATATATCAACAAACAAATGATAACTACTAACTGTTTATTATAGAAACACTCTACCGTATAAAACATTAATAAATAAATAATTAAACTAACTGATTAATCGTAAAAGAAAAAATTTAAATTGAAGAAAAGCTCATAACAAAATGGCGGATATTTCACAAGTACATATTTGAGACAAGGCCATTATTATTATCATAAAAATGCATAGCTTATATTTATTGTGTAAATTATTCTTTGAAACTACACTTATAAACTTCTTATAAATTTTATAAGGTATTAGTATTAGTATGGTTTATCAAGCAATTGTAGAAATGAATCTCGCATAATTAAACCACCAACTTGTTGTAACTAGTAACAAAACTATTAATCATCAAATCATAACGCAATGCTGTCTGTTTCAAGCCACGCTTATTTATTAAATGCAAATGAATGACATGACGCAAATCATGTATGTATGCAAGATGTTAGTTATATTGAAGTTTAAATAACACCACAATTGTATTGAATAAAGAATTGCAATTTGATTTGTGCATTAATATGCTGTATTAATATACCGTACATTTAAATAAGCAATTTTTAGTTTCTTAGATTAATCTTAATAAAAAGATATACAGATATTTTATCACTAAATAATAAACTCCATTTTTTTAAATTTTATACGATACTTATATGCTTGCTTGCAACCAGAGCGCCATTAGTGGCATTAACCTTAAACTCGATTCAATTAGAAAACAAAATTTTAAATTTACCAAAATTTCAGCTTCTATTGCGCTCCATTCAAAATCTAACTCGGCACTCATGAGACGTTTGCGACGTTCAACACCTTCTAATTTATTTTTCACTTCACGCGACATTTTAATTCCAAAAATTAAATAAAATATGCTAATAAATATTCACAAAACAATTGAAATCTATAACGGCGCGTCTAATATGTCAATATAACCCATCCCCCAATTAATACCAACCTAAATTCTTAAAAAACAAATCCAACAATATTTACTTCCTTATTTATCTATTTCTTTAACATAAAATAATTATTTCTTTGTTATAACATATTCATAATGATGTAACTACTTAATATTTTCAATAATTTAGTCTAATTGATCCGTTTTTGTTTAATAAATTTAAAATAAAAGCTGCTCATAATGAACAAAATTTAAATTCTGGCGCGAAAAGTCTATAATGAGTGTCAATTATGTACACCCAAGACCCCAAGTTTCAGAAAAAAAACGGAAGCAAAAGTTTTAGAAAACAATTGAATATAAACGAAATGCATAATGTAAAATATAATTATTCAATAACTACAACGCCATGTGTTTAATGATTAATCTATAATAAATATTTGCGTTTATTATCATAACAACAATTTAAATTCAGTGATTCCATTGAATATGTATGTAAGTACATCATATTAAGATACCTAACCAAGGGATAGAATTATGACTGATTATGACTAAATAAAATTCCCCCGTGGAACATTTTCGCGCATGATTGTATTCTACAGGTAGTCGCAAAGGAAACTTTATATGATTACGCTATCAAGGGTCGTTGTACAAAGGGATTCTAAAGTTCCGTCTACATGTGTAGCGTTTATTCAAGGCCACTGCCACTCACATACATACCATACACATTCATCATGCTATCATTAAATAAAATACAATAAACAGTACTTTTATTACAATTATCAATGTTGTTTAATTCGATATCATATCCAAACCCCAATATTTCTTGTGTTATTAGATACAAAACGAACTACGCATTGCTTCCTTTGTTCCTAATGCAAACATAACCTCTAATTGCTCAGCAAGACCTATCATAATCTAAGTTTCAGACTTTGTTACTTAGCAACTAACATAATTATATAAGAAAACGCTATGTAAACTTTAACCATCATAGGAAGTAGTTCTTTAGATTGTGACCTAAAGGTAGATTCAAGAAGCTGTTTACATCTCACCTCAAGAATATACTATGGCCTCAGGTGATGTGTACAACTAGGAATAAAACGAAATGGAAACAAGACCGGTTTTATGTTTTCCTTCAGAGTCTCAAAGGGAAATACATTCCATGAATCAGTTAATAACATGATACGTTATTTGTTTCTAAAGAATGCAATTCCATTTACTCAAGATCATAGACATCATGATACTTTAGGTTAATAGAGGAAGAAAACAATAGTCAATCGCGATTCCATGAAATAGCAATGTTCCCAGAAGAGGAAGACTAACCACATTATTGAACCAAGTTGGTTAGACTTTCAAGGTTACTCACAGAAATTCCTAAATGATTGCTGAATGGAAGAAAACTCACCTTTCTGTTAGCAGAATTATATCCAATATCGTGCAGCACAGAAGTCCAGGAAGATCACGTTCAGCTTTTGCTTTCAGATTGACTTTGTCACTATCAATACACTACAGAAATTCACATCCAATTTGGGAGAATCAGCAAGTGGTTGTTCTATCCTTGGGAAGCGTACTCGCAACGCAATGTTATCATCGTATATAAGGCCTGGTGCTTTGCAATGGATTGGGATTGATTGAAGTGAAGCAATCCTCTTTTACTTTCATAAAGTTTCAATGATGGCAGCACCATATGGACAAAATCTTCAACCTTGGAATTGCGTGCGCATTCAAACATGTGGCTGAAAGTTAATCAATAGATTAATTTTCACATGGAAATTTCGGCCTAAAATTTAATAAAACAATGAAATTTGTTGTTGGTTTATATTTAGTATTAGTTTTATTTGTTAGTTGTACTTTTTGTGCGAAGAAAGTGACTTATACTTTTTTAGAATTTCCATATAAAGAAACTCCGAAGAATGTAAGTCAAAACTTTTGTTTTTTAAATGTTTATTTCAAAGTTAATGTTTTTGTTTTATTGTAGGAGGCTACTTATCATGAGTATGAAGCTGCTTGTGGATTAACTTGTAGTGGAAGACATGGAATCATGAAAGTTTTATGTGTTCGACAATGTATTTCACCTTCTTG
The DNA here is from genome assembly GCA_030556245.1 of Falagria sp. GC000072. NCBI lineage: Eukaryota > Metazoa > Arthropoda > Insecta > Coleoptera > Staphylinidae > Falagria > Falagria sp. GC000072. The sequence continues at coordinate 17,263 of JASKGN010028775.1, read as the reverse complement.
TTATAAAGATTTATATCAAAATGATTTGGTAATTATTTATATTTTATTAATTTCTTATAATGTATATATGTCATTTTATTTTTCAGTTGGAAGAAGGTGAAGTAGATGTAAGACTGAATAGTTTCAAAGGATGTTTTATACAACGACATCACAGAACAAGGACATAAATGAAACGAACATAAGAATAAATTTGTATTCTGCATAAACGAATAAAACAAATTGTTAAAATTTTAGTTCCATTAATTATTTTAATCTAATAGTTTTTAGTTATTTGTATACACACGAATAAATACATATTATATACACATATATATAGTTAATAACAATATGTACACAATAAGTGAACATACTTATATACAATTATTAAAGATTACAGTACTCCTGCAGTAAATGTACTAGTCCTGTTTTTTTACATTTACTGCCTTAATCATTAACCAACAACTTCATATTCATATGTATATTTTGTATATATATAATATATAAATTTAAATGTCATGTTCGTGCCATCTCCATAGATATTTATATAGAAAAATGAATTATAACTACGGAATGTATATAAATACGAGTCTACAACTATTACAGTACCACCAAAATCAAAAGTATTTGGTAACATGCGATCAAAAGTGATTGATCCTTCTATCCACTTACTTTATACTCAATTCAAGATTTTAACGTACCAATGGCCATTTATGTAGATATAATATCAACAATTCAAGTATTTACCTTCAAGTACAAGATGTTAACATTTTTTACTTACGAATGAGTAATATATAATATCATTGTTGCCAATCATATCCCTTTAATCAACAATTTTTACTTCCATAAATTTATTGATTAAACAGTACTTACATGCACTGTATTATGAGTAAGATCACTCTGCATGCTGCCATTACTATTACTAGCAACAAGTGATACTTGATCACCACCTCCTGCAGCTTGTGCAGAATTCATACGTATTTCAATCGATGGTGTGTCCTCCAAAGAATGTCTCGGAGGTGTAGGACTGTTTTTCAATTTGGGCTTCTTGCCCAAACCAGGTAATTTCGGTAAATGTTTGAGTGCACTACCTGAACGTCCACGGAAGCCCTTCTTGTCGGAAGTTTCACCTCCACCTTCTTCAACAATCGAGTCGAGGCTAGCGTCACCTGCACCTTCATCCTCTTGGATTGGTATATCATCTGCATCGGACACAAATTCATATTTTCAGGTTCATTCCAAAAATATTTTCATTAACAGGATTAGCTTCGTTTATCATGTTTTGTTTTCCCTGCTTGGGATAGGTGATAGGGAAATTTAGAAATGAAGATAGTATTAAATATTAATAAATTATGGTTAAACAAATAAAGGGAATAAGGAAAATTTATGAAAAACAAAACAGATAACCATGAAGAAAGTAAGTTTATATTTACCTGGCAGTTTTTTCGTTCTAAATGAAGCATTTGTTATCATTGATTTGTTGATCATATGCTTCTGAGGAACTTTCAAAGGCATATTAGGTGTAGGTGCTCGTTGCATAAGGTTTGACACAGCATGGGCTACCAGAAGCACGTCGGTGAAGGTTTCGTAAGATGCTCGTTGAATGATATCTTGTAATGTTTGGGCAACACTACTTGCTCCACGTTCTAATGCATGATACACTGTATGAGTAAACTCAAGAAGTAGTTGGCTAGACACAGCAATTCTTGGCATTGAACTATGTTGTAAATTATCACTGTCTGCTGAAGTACGATTGCCACCTGATGAGAAACCTTGCATAATAAGTCTAAAAGAAAAATCTTTCTTATTTCCATATTTCTTCTATTCGAATCATATTCAAAATTACCTTGATATAAATCGACATGAATGTTCAAGTCCATTAACACTAACATTACCGATTTGTTGATTAAAAATAAAAGTAAGTGCAGTGATAACAGATTGACGATTTTGAGCATTCAATGCATCAATCTGAGGCAATGGACCCCAATTAACTAGTTTAGTATTGCATTCTTCCCAACGTCGCAATGAATTTTCAGCAATAAAAGCAGGCTCCAGATTTGAAGAATCATGATATAAGGATGATTGAGCAATACTTGGTACTCTGAAAGACTTCACTTTTGGCTGAAACTTGATTTTTGGCTCAGGATTAACATCAACCACTTCCAAGTTATATAAACTGATTATTAATGTCTCCACAGCAGGGTAACTCTTCCGATCACTTAAATGCAAATATGCTAAGTCAGGGACAAATTGTATAGCAAATTTTCTCAGATTGTTGTCCCCTGATCTATAGAATGCTAACAATTGTTGACAGACTTTACCTATGATCTAAAACAAACACAAAATTAAATTCTAGCAAAGATTAAATATAAACTTTTAAAAAGACAATTTTTATTGAAAAATATCTCATACATACATCAGAGTTACGATGAAATGTTGGTTCAGTAAATACTAGATGTAGTGACTCAATGACTTCATGATTATGTTCAAGTTCGCTGGCATAGGTATTTATCTCACTTTCAGTGAGAGCTTCAAATTCTTCAATCCAGTCACTTACCAGTATATCAGCCATTATTAAATCCTAAATATAACGTAAACAATTACTCATCAAGACACTAATTTCATTCAATTTGCACAAAATTTAGACTTGATCCCGAGAGGTTATACATACGCCTACGTCTTTCAAGATGAAAATTTACAACAAAATGTTGGAAGTGCGTACCTTGAGCCACTAAAATGCACAGAGTAATAAACGTGCACGCCATCAAATCATCATTGAAGCAATTAATGCGATTAATTTAAAACGTTTACAAGCAAAATCCTTGAAATAAACGAAGCTGACGAACGTCAGAAAATAGAAAATTTGTGACACAGATTCTGTCACATATCGATAACAACGTTATTAACGGACTGGGTGGAAAACTTTCTCGCGGTATATTTGAACGATTTTATTATCTTTTAAGGATATTTTAATAGTAGTTTATTAACTTGGTATTAATTGTATAGCAAATAATTATTTCTTTAGATAATCTGATATTAAGTTGCAGAGAATTTTTATGATCATAAGTAAATTTATAAAGCAAAAACTTACAACTGCTTCCATATTTAGTAAATTGAGACATTAGCCAGCTTGAATTAGAAATAAATTCCGATGAGAAAATGAACATTCTATTTCTGCGCTCTTTTTAATTCAAAAAGGAATGGAAAATATATGGGCATTTGTGTTATTGGAGTATACAAGATACACTCGCTTATAAATTATTAAATTGAGGATATACCGAGATCTATGATTACAGAATTAATAATTAAATGTACTCGTAAAACGTCCTCAAGCAATGTATTTTTGTCAATGATACTCGTAGGTTCAACTTCTGCATTATCAATGGTTTCGTTTCCTGCTTGTGTTGTTTTTCTAAATATAATAGTCCTCTGATCAGAAAAATAGAATATGCAATTATTTACAATACATATAAAACACATCAATCCATTTTTATAACCGGAGTGAAATTGGCTAGAAATATTTAATCGAACTTCGATTTTACAGTTTAGTTCTCGTCATCAAGGGCAATTATAATTATTGTGATTGAATCCCTGTTATAGAAATGTAAACTCAACTTTTAGTGGTAACTTATCAACATGAGTATCATCCAAATACACATTTTTTACAGAAAGAATATTTGTTTTTATTAATGCGCTATCGCATAGTATACAAGTTATGGGTTCCTTTAATAGTACTACATGTTAGACCATTGTTAGACTTGGTTAGTATTGTTAACAACAATGTATGCTTTTAGCATTTAGATAAGTCACATCAACCACGAAATGTCTTCCTGACATTGCGGGCAGCCAGCAAGGAAAGATGTTGGAGTCTGATAACTGCCGGCTTTCAACTGAAGGGATTGAAGAAGAATAAAATGAAAGCCATGATTTACTGGAAACAATTTTATATCTGTTATCATCAATAATAATCAAATGTTCATTTGTATATCTAAGAACAGCTGAGCAGTACTGGAGTAATGTCTGCAGCAAATATTGATAACAACAACACAACAACATAACAATTTTCAATGTCATATGAATTCCTAAAAAAGCAACATATAAGTGATAAATTAAAACATTTGAGAACTGAGTTTTCAGTTCTTGCACTTGAGTGCAGAAAACCAGCACCGTGTCCCAGGCACCGTGAAGTAATAACTATTTAATAAAAGCAATGCTCAACCTTTTTGGGTCAGCAGACCAGTAAAATTTGTAAAAAAATTGCGGACCACTAATATTTTTTTGACAACAAAAATCATCCAGAACAAATTTCTCTTCAGTACTAATCATAAATTACATAGAATTAAAATTAGTTTAAGATATTTGTATTTCCTAATGTTAAAAATTAAAATTCTATTATATTTTTCACGGATAGGGAAAAATTGTCCGCGGATCCGGGACCAGTAAAATTTCTCCGGGGACCACCAGCGGTTGAGAAACGCTGCGTCTAGCATACCTTTAGAAAATCAGACTTTAATTCAAGATATATTGCCTCACAAACATCTAGGATAATCTTCGATATGGTGGTAGGTGGAATACGGAAGAGGAAACTGAGGGTGCGTATATAAGTATTTATTAAAATGAATTACATAATTATACAGATGAAAATTATAAAAAGGAACTACTACCTGCCGCGAGAAATCTTAAAATGACTGTAGGACGTTTCCGCCGGAGATATTGCTTTACGCAGATGCGTATCTCTTCGAAAAATGCGTTTCTCAATTTTACTAAGTACAAAATTAAAATCTAATTGTTTCATCCTGATAAAATTTTCATAAGATGCAACATCTGTAAGGCGTAACTCAATAGCCTATTGAAAATTCCTACTTCTTCTCTTCCTGCTATGCATTCTCGGACCCATAATCGCTTATTACTCTTTTTTTTTTAAGACAATGCAGTGGCTAATTTGTTCTGATGAGAATTCATCTTAATATAACTAGCCACGCCGATTGTCTGAACAATTCGTATGAATAACGAAAAATTTTTATTTTGTATTAACGCATATATGGTTTACCCTTTACCTCTACAGTGACGCTCTATGATATGATTTTTCTCTCTAGCTAGAGAAAAAATTTAGCGAATTGACACTGTCAAAATTTCTCTACCCAGAGAAAACTCTAGTACACAGCTCTAGTAAAAACTCTACAGTGTACAAGTGTCTTTATATTTTATATCCGAACATATAAAACTTGCAATAGCAAAAATGTCATAACTTTCGAATTGAGAATAAAGTGGTATTTTATAAATAAAGCATTAATTATGTAAAGTAAAAATAACATAATAAAATTATAAATCTTCACTTAAAATATTTTCTACAATAGTAGGTTCAGTTTTTTGAATATCAATTTCACAAACATCTCGCTTAGCATGAGTTTCCATATGACTTCGAAGAGAGTGAGCTTGAATGAAAGCTTTCTGACATAACATACAAACATATTTCTTATCATTTGTATGAATTTTCATGTGGACACGAAGATTACTCATGCGATTAAAATCTTTCGAGCAAAATTCACATGAGAATGGTTTTTCTTTGGTATGAACTAAAAGATGTCGACGATGACTAAAATGAGATGAAAATGACTTCTCACAATAACTACAAATATAAAGGAAATCAATTATCATAGTCAATTATTATTAATATAATTATGTAGAATAAAAATTAATAGTGATACAGACCTGCATTTGTACGGACGTTCTCCTGTATGACCCCTTAAATGATCTTTTAAATGTTGTAACATGTAAAAAGCTTTACCACAATAATTACACATATAATTTCTATTGTTTTTGTGAGATTTTACATGATATGTTAAAGCAGTTTTTTGTCTATAGAAAAAATAAAAATTACTAGAAATTATTAATTGCAGCACATATAAACATCTTACGTAAAAGTTTTGTTGCAAACATCACATTTATAAGGTTTTTCACCAGTATGTATTCTCATATGACTTCGTAAATAATCAGCTCCATATAATTTATGACAAACTTTGCATTTAATTTTTCGTTTTGAAGGTTCATCATTATCACATGATTGTGATTCTTCGCTATCATTAGTATCATCTTCTTCCTCTTTTATTCCATACTTTATCTGCATTTCTTCTTGATATTTTAAATAATTTGTGACATAATTGAAGGATTTATTACATAGTTTTTGGAACTTGAATGCTTCGATTGAATTATTGAAACAAATTTCACATACATGGTTTGGTCCAGTATCAATATTAAACTGAAATATAACATAATTACTAATTCAATGTTTAATTTGTATTAGTGATAAGTCTCTAATACTTTGAATTAACTTACACTCGAGATAGATCCAAGTAATTCCAAAACTGTAATAACAGGTTCAGAATTTGGTATTCCTGTTTGTAAAGAATAATTTTTCTTATCAAGCTTCTTATTGCAAACAGCACATAGTTCAACTATATCGTGTAAAAAGAAAGGATTTTGAACATCGTAAGTATCGGTTGCAATCATTGTTGGAATAAACCACTGATAATTATAAAATCTTTTATATTTAATTTATATTCATAAGCAAAGGGAAAAAGTATATGGAATATTACATATGATATTAAGTTTTCATTTAACTCAATTTAACTATTAAAGAGATATTCTGGATATTCTAATTGCCTAGGTTACAGTAAATAAGGTAAGTAAATGTAAATATCAAACAGAACCGGATTAAAAATTTAATATATTTATGTGTTAATACATGATATTCATAAATGAAATTACATTTTTTGACTTTGGTAAATATGTTATAAGGAGCAATGGTTCGTATTTTGTCTTAAAGAAGTGGGCTCTTTTGGAAAATATCAAAAAAATCAATTTCTTTTTGTTACCATTTGTTTTTCCATACACTGCAATGCCGTTAGCATTTGTATTTACAACAAGAAGTCGAGAAGTAGCAATTACAGACACGAATTTGTGATTAGAAGTATTATTGATAGTAATTTATTTTAATTTTGCTAGGATTGGTAAACGCGGCTGCGATTTTTTGCACTTTCAAGGCTCTGTATGATTACATATAGATACATTTATACGGTATACTTACATCACAAGCCAAATTTACACCATATCCCGTATGCTCGATCGTTAAGCCCTGATTGGCCAGCTGAACATCGCAAGTAATTGTGATCAATGTGATCATATTATATTGTGCCATCAGCGAGCATATCAGTGAGGTTTCATGGCTATTATATGCTTATTATATCGAATGTGCATAGGTAAATTATTTAGAAACGCGTTTTATCTCATTCTCCCACAGTATTGCTGTCTTTTTCATGACGCATTTTCGTTAGATCGAATCAAATTCACAACGAGCCATAAGAAGATTCACTTCAAAAAACATAATCTCAAAAAACATAACTTGAAGAAATGTAAAACAGTAAAGTACAGGTCATAAACGCACTTTGCGCCGACAATTTGGAAGCCCAAAAATGGAAGCATGGAAGCTTTCATCAGTTTTGAGACCGATTCCCAAATTTTGTGAAATTAAAGGAATTATAGGAGATATAAATAAAACAGCAAATTTATAGCATAGGATCAAATTATGTTACTATTTGATTTTCGACGTTTACATTAAGTTCTCAAATCGGTAATATGAAACTATATACACTGTCTCTCATTAATTTCCTCCATGTATACGAAATATTGGATAAATGTTTGTTTGGACAAATAATATAGCAATACAATAATGTAATCATAAAATGAGGCGGCAGAGGAGTAACAAAATGGACACCCCCTAAACTATGTACAGTACAATTTTACAATTTTGAAAATTTTCTGAATGTTATAAGAAAAAAGTACACAACGCAATGTTTCACTAAAAATTAACTGTACACTCGATTTACATTCTAAATTTCCTTATTATTAAACTAAGTTTACATACAACAAGCAATCGTCTAGATGTTGAATAAAACGTTTTAACTTGTTGTAGTAAATCAGGTACTAAATGCATGTCTTCATATCATTTTCCATTCTTTTATTTCTTAATTGTAAATGAAACAATTAGATATCTCGAAAGTCTAAGAAGGACTGTGTATTGTTTCATAATACATTCCTTAATTTCCGTTTGACGGATACATTTCATTATATCAGACTAATAAAAATAAGTTAACAAAATAGCCGTAAAGCTAGGATTAACCTATGCATAAATAATATTTAACTATGTACACTAATTGCTTATTTTTCTTTCAATAATTGTCTATAATAGAAATGTACATTAATATGAAAATTATCTAGTAATAGTCAAGTGTTTCACCAAACTAGGAATACTATCCAAGCTTAGCAATCAGCAAATATAAAAAGATAACATAAGAATATTTGTCGTAGTTTCTTCATGTTATTATACCGTCGCTTCAAATAAGACTTATTTCATTCACTTAAATGTAATAAATATTAAATTTACAGGAACACATGATTTCGTTTTTTTTTTCGAATTTACCTGCTATACAGTATATCGAGTATAATATGTTGTGTACAACATGTTAACATTTGAGATTGAATAGCATTGTCTTTGAGCGACGAAATTTTATAAATACAATAATTGCTTACACATTAATTAACTCTTACAACTAGTTTATACAATAAGGAACAATAAAAATAATTTACCTCCCAAAAATACAATACAATGTATATACAATTATAAAATAAAGTCATGGTTTGCGAAATAATTTTAGTTAACATTAAAGTTTGTGATGTAATATGACTATTGTGCAGTAATTTCTATTATATGTAATCATATGATATTAATTGATAAATTATTTGCTATTTTCATTTATAATTAAATAATACTTGATTTAATAATTGTCCAATCGTATAGATTTGTGGTCCAATCGATTTCTTTCATTAGTTGTATTTTATAATTTTTTTAATTGCATTAAATGTTCAACTTATTATTTGTATCTAGTAATAGTAAAAAAATCAGTTAATCAATAAAGTAATTAACATTATTAGACTAGATGCCACTTTGATAAAAATAAATGTAAATTATAAATATTTTGGATTTAAGGAACAGTTTTTAGCAAGCATTAATTGTGCTAGTTTGTGCTGTAAATTGTCTTTTTGAAAACGATGTATTTTGTTCTAAAGATTGTAAAAGCATACTGTAGATTTTCTGGATACAATTTTTTTCATTTGAAAATGCATAATGTTGAAAATCTTATATTTCAAGTCAATCCTTAAATTTATAAAGTTCTAATTCAGAGAGCAATAAATTATTGACAATAATAATCACTGAATTAAAATCTGTGAAAATATTGGATTTTTACAAGTTAATTGTTAATAGGTAACAAATTTGAAAAGTCATTAAATACTAAAGGTTCAAGGCACCATTATTACCTATTTTAGTTCAATAGTTCCTTACAAAAAATATTCTATTATTCCAAAACTAATTATGTATCAGCTTAGTAGTGAAGTTTGGCACTTTAAGAACCTTCAGTGTTTCAACTTTCCAAACCTTTCTAATATTCACTAAGAAAAATTGAAGTATTTTAGAATCTTGTTTACGCATTCATGTCATTCATGTAAATGTACAATTGTTACGTTTTTGTGAGAGAAACTATGATATAGTTGAATTAAATGTATGCGAGTCTTTACATATCTAATAAATAATGTTCAGTAATGTTATTGAATATAAACATTATATACTTATCGAAGCTGTGTAGTATGAATGTGATGCTATGTAATAATATATGGGCATTATATTATTAGAAATAAATAAAGTTTACTTAATGCTTATTACTTAGTCATATATAAATGTATAATTGGTATATTATACCCCTAGTAGTAAATAGTTAATAATAAAATTTTATGACGTTACGGCATAAAAATCTTTGGCTTTGAAATTAAATTATATGATAATAAATTCATTAAAAATCTTAATCGATAATTCTTTAGTTTAGTTGTTATTTACTTTAAAATGTATTAATATTAATCTTACTTATATTTCGCTGCTTATATCAATTAACGTCATAAATATTAATAGGTAAGTTGCAGTCTTATTCGCGGATTAATTACTTATTTACGTTTCTTTGCATTTTGCAATGCTTTAATAAATCTAATCATTACATAATGTGTTTGTTTAAAAATTGTATAATTATACGCTCATAGAAAAATATAACTGTAATTATTATTAATTAATTAATGTTAAATATGTGTTAGTAAAATGTGTAACACCAATGAGTTTATCTAATTTTTGGCACGAATTAGAAATTAGAAATGAGTCCGTCACTTTCTGGACTTTGTAACAATTTTGTATACAATTCGTTTGTCTTAGGTTTATTGTGATTACTTACACTTTAGAAATCGCGTGTCCATTAACAAAAGAACAAGCCATATAGTCTTTGTCCACAGTTTCGAGGCTCCGTTGTGATGGAGAATCGCGACTGGCTAAATGGTTGGGCGATATGTTAGGAAAATTACTGCCCTCGGAGATAGACTCCGACCGAGGTGGCAGTAATGGTGCCTTGGGGCAGCAATTTTCCATTTGAATGGAAATTCCACTGTCACACGTTTGTTCTGTATCCCTCGACAGATGTAATTGTTCTGGTAACGTCTCTGGCAACGCGTCGCTACATATCATTGGCAGATTCTTGAAACTCGTTGAAGATGAACACTTTCGAAACGTTTCAGGAAGTTGAATTTCGATAGGGCCGGAATCTTCAGTTTGAACGGATGATATTGGTACATCCAAACATGGGGAGATCAATCTCGAATTGTTAGCCAAATACTCGACGATTGCACTTGCGGTAGGACGGGCTTTAGATTCTGGCCGCCAGCAATGTCTCAATAGTGCTTCCCTGTAAGTGTCAAATAAATATAATTACAAAATTAAATTTTACAAATGGTTATACAATACTTACAATGGTCCTTTAACACCATGTGGAATTGGAAGACTGTTTCCTTGTTTTACGTACTCCAAAACTTCATTATTGCTCATTGCCTGATAAGGAAAACTACCAAAAGTGATAATCTCATACAACACAACACCATAACTCCAAACATCGGAGGCAGTGCTAAAGACACCTAAGGCTAAACTCTCAGGCGCCATCCATCTAACTGGAAGCATACCTTTTCGACTGAATCGATAATAATTAGCCACCGGTCTTGTCATACCAAAATCGCAAAGTTTGACAACCCGTTGATCGCTAATTAAACAATTCCTCGATGCAATGTCTCTATGAACAAATTTCAAAGATGCTAAGTAACTCAATCCTCTCGCAATATCTAATGCCATGGAAGTAAGTCTTTTGCTTGAAACTTCTTCATGTTCATCGTTACAATTAACTAAATGCCTTCTCGCAAGAAGATACGTTTTCAAGTCACCATACAACATAAATTCCATAATCGTATACACAGGTTCCATCTTCGTACAAACACCAAGTAGTTTGACAATATTTTTGTGGTCAAATCTCTTCATGACTTCAGCCTCTGACAAGAAATCTAGTTTTTCCTCAGTTGAGGATCCAGTCTTTAAAGTTTTCACGGCAACACCTTTCCAGCCAGTATCAGGCAGAAGAGCTTCACCTCCATAAACAGTACCAAAAGCTCCTTCTCCTAATTTACGGTTCAGTACAACATTCTCTTTGGGGATTTCCCATTCGTCAAGACCCGTGTAAGAACTACTCAAGAGATGATCCAATCCCAAACTCTTCATGTAATCTTCCGTGGAAGATATTTTCTTTTCGTAGTTCTTCTTTAGAAAATAATAGATAACCCAAGCTAGTGTTGTTATGAACAAAATAACACATCCTACATTCAATAAAACAAATGCAGTTTGGCATGATACATTCAGGAAACTAGCTAAACCATGCAAAGTGCATTTTTCTTCTGGTGGACCGTCAGCTGGTTGTGAATTACTTAACCAAATAATTGCACTTTTGTTCAATTCCAAACGGCCGCCGATTATTTTCCCTTCGTTGTCAGATATATTTGGAAAGAATTGTCCTACAATGTGTGTGTTTCCATTGTACCATTGCATCACATTGATAACGGAAAACCTCGTTGGACCACCACGAAATTTAATGTGACCCGAAACTCCATTGAAATCTAAGTGTTTAATTATATCCACCAATTTGCTATAAAAGAAATAAATAAATTAGTTGATTTGAAAAATATTATATCAATAATTGCATAAATAAATAATGAAAACATAAATCTTACTTGGTATTATTACTAGAATGAAGTTGATCGATAGCCTCGGGGTCTTGCTTCAATAGTTTCTGTAAAGCTAAAGCATACACCCAAACAGCATCATATGCATATCCTGAATAATTCGAAGTGGAATTATACTGTTTGTCTAGCATATATTTCGCTTTCCATTCTTTGATTGTAATGTTCTCTTGCATAATATCATCGTCATTACCAAAATATGCGTGAGTCATAGCGAAATAACCATTGATAGCTTCTTTCATAGTGGCAGTGGTACAATTCACACTTTCATTTAAATGTTGATTGAAATAATTTGTATCATACCATGTGTAGTTTAACCACGTAGGTAAAAACCACACGTATCCATCTTTCGCAGTCATACCTAACTTGTATGCTTCGCACATAACATTCCTCGCTATTTCGTCGAAAACATCCGCGATGATAATCCTTGCATGATCCTGCTTAAGTTTTTCCAAACGCTAGAACATAAAATTTCATAATAAACTTGTTGAGCAAGACTATAAACTGCGAGTTTTACCTTTGTAATAGAATCCTTGTCCCTATCACGCGGGAATTTTTCGTTAGAAATAAACTTAATCCCTTCGTTTTCCAGAATACTTTGCATATGACTAATATATTCGGTGTACTTTTGTCCATCTTCAGTTAACGCAGCAACACGTTTCCATCCGAGAGCATTAAGGAATTTTAAATAAACGTGTTTGTAATGTTGGTTTTCACCAATAGTACGCAGAAAGTACGGATATTTATCTCGATCGGAAAACAATCCTCCTTCAGCGCTGTAACTAATTGTAATAGTTTTATAATACTTTGAAATGCCTGCTAATGGCTCAACAGTGTCGGAACAAGCAGGTCCTAGGACACCGACTAAATTGGGAAATTCATCACTTGTTATATAGTCAATAAATGCCCTCATGACCTTATCAGCCCTACAAGCACCATCAGCAACAAGGAGATTCAGCTCCATATCAGAAGGTAGGATCCGAGCATTATTGATTGCAGTAACAGCCATTTGAGCTCCTCTCACAATGCCTTTTCCTGTATAAGCCGACCCGGTAATAGGGAAAATTCCTCCGATGTTGATCTTTTTAACCTCGTCCAGCCTTTCCAGCCAGTCACTGTTGACAATTTCTGAATTTTTTTGTATCCATTCGCAAGCGATCTCAGAAATTGTCCTCGTCTTGCGATTGTCGTAGTAGAAATTCAACAGTTTTTCATAAGTGTTTTTCTTCTCCAAGTCTAGAAAACTCATGGAACTTAGTAACTCAAAGATATGATCCTCTTTGCCTTTTTGTCGATGGATTTCGTTCCAGCTAAATTTAGCAATTCGTTTCTTCTCGTAGAAACAACCCGATGAACCGGATTCCGTAGAGTAGTCGCAACGTTTCATGGTGACTGAAAAGAATTGATCGACGTCGAAAACTACGTCACTCGGTGTCCAAGCCATGATTACATAGCCCTTACTTGGACTACGCTTAGCTAAGAGATTGGAAACTGTTTCAATTTCGTTTCCAACCCAAATGACAGTTGTAAAGACATGCATTTCATTGATGTGATCGATAACTGCATGTGTTGATTCGAAATCTGGGGCTATTATTGTTGCACAGTAGCTGTTATCGATGCACCAGTCAGGAATGTATTTGCCATTGACGCAACGACTGTCCTTGCAATGGAATCTGATATTGAAGAAAACAACAAGGATTAAATTGATTGTAAACTAAAGGAAAAAAAAACTAAAAAAGTGAGTCAACAAGTTTTATTTTACATTTAATAAAACGAATCAAATTATGCTTACTCTTTGCGCGTAATATTCGAATAAACATAATCCTTGATATATTTCTCGTCGGCATCGCTAAGTTGAAAATTCCTCGAGAACTTGGAATCCTTAAAGTAATTCCACGGGATGTTCATGGTATCGTTCGACCAATTCTTATCATACTTGCGTATGATGTACTCATACTGCATTGGAATGAACCAGCCAAAATATTCTGGAGGTGCTATAGTGCCAACCTCCTTGATGCAATGCGAAGTGTACGTGAAATCAGGCAATACAGGTACAGCGACATTGATCATCGTCGTGGGCACCTTCCTGCAAAATTTTAATTGAAATGGTTTAATTAAATGCCGCGCGCGTATGACAGCTGAAGACTTACGGTATCACATTCTTGTTCGGCAACTGCACAAGGCAATTCATCCGTTCGGTGATTCTAGTCGCATTATAGTCGTTAAACTCTATAATCTTAACTTGCGCGTATCCAAGCTTCTCCTGGAGAATGATGCGGAAGATGTGAGTGAAAAGCTGATGCGTAATGCGCTGTGAGATTTCCAGACTTAACACTGTCACATTGTCCACGAGAAAGTGTCTTTGAACTGGCGATTCTGCAAAGTACACACACACATTCAAATTAAGTCAATGCAAATTTTTTACAAACTTTTACAAACTTTTTACAAACTTACTTGTATTGTTGGTAGGACATTTCGCCCAAACATCGCCATTGACGCCATCGCTGTTGGCATCCGCAAAGACAATCAACGTGCAGAAGAAAACGCGTATGAATAGAAATGCCCGTGCGCCGCATCTTTCTCTTCTTCTTGTGAATAATCGAAAAGTCATGTTGTTGCTGACGCTGAAGCATCTGAAACAATAACAAACAACAACTGATTAGTGAGTGGAAACGAAGCACGTAAATAAAAAACTAATATCAAACGAGGCGCCCGTTAATAGCCTTTAATTACCATCAATAAGTAAGAGACGTGTAAAGGCACTTAATAAGTGAAGCTCGGAGAACTGCAACGACATGGAACTTACCATAATAACACCTAATCAATAATCGAGTGACTTATGAAATATAATCAATTTAGAATATAGAAGAGTCAAACGAGCCGATGTGCGCGGGAATGGGGACGGCGGACGACGGGATCGAGAACGCCACCGGCCCGATGGTTATTTACCGGGTACCGGTGCAATGCCGCGATTAAATTAAACTAGGCCGGCCAACATCGGCGCTGACTTGTGTTGATTGCAATTCGTGTGTGTTGTTTCAGTCTCGCGCTTTTCACAACAACAACATCGCCTGGCATGCAGGCGCGCAGACAGAAGATGCGGCGCGGAATGCAAAACATGTCGGTTTGCAGGACCGACTTTTAACGGTTTATAGAGCTCACTTGCGATGGGAGCTTTTGATTCAGTTATTTTGCAGTCGATACACCTGCGGCGCGGCTTCGACTTCAATGGAATGCAATATATCTTTCTGTGCTTGGGAACTATTTAATTGTTAATGAGCTTTAACGATTGGAATTTCATGCATTTTGCATGTTCATACTTTGATTTATTATATGAAGCATCTGGTACATAATTGATTGTTGGTTGGGTTCAAATATTTGTTTTTGTTTTTGTGTATAATTTTCAAAATAAAATTAGTGTTTTCGTGTTTTTATGCTTGGGTGAAACCGAAATAATGAGTTTTGATTGATGTTTATAAAAGCAGCAGTAATTTGTAGCTGTTTTGTTTATTATATAATGTTTTGGACGTAGAAAATCAACATGTTTGTTATTCTTCCACGGTAGTAAATTTGCATCCGTAACATATTTCTTTCTGTATGGTATTAAAATAATATTTCTTCGCCTGCTGTTAAATGTGCAACGTTGCCAATACAACGCAGCCATCTTGTGTTGACAACAAAATGTTATTGAAACATCAAAAGTGCATAAAATGCAAGTCAAAGCATAATTAACAATTGATAACTAATGAGTAATTAGTCCGAGGTGCGTTGAAAGTACAATAATAAAGTACGGGAATGCAAACAATGTTGTAACGCGCTTATAAATAGAAGTAGAAGACGATAAGAAGCTCCAACATTTATCAAAATATTTACAAAGAAGAAAGTGCAGTTTGCATTCTGGCCTGTCGCAATTAATTGATAACTTTGACCTAAATTCGACGGAACCAAACAAATGTTAAACAACGAAAAAACAATACAAACAGAAGCCGACATCATTCTTATCTATTATTTAAGCGTAGTTTACGATCGTCGGTTGTACTAACACACGTGTGCGAACTATGAGGAGAGGAGAGGAGCCGATCCGTGTGTACAAACTAGTGTAAGCTTTTATGAGCGCGCGACATGTTTATGTATTCATGCGTGTATATCGTTCATTCATTATTGATATTTACGCATTTACGGACGTTTTATTGATATTACTCCCGCGTTCGAGACGTAAGCGTCGGGAATCATCATCGTACGCTGCGCAGCTTGCTCGCTACCAGTTTGTTACTTATCTATGTAATGAGTGAGATCTTAGACTTTCATCTCTGCCAACCAAACAACGAACTAAATAAATATTTTGATGCACTTGCACCAGATTACTGATTTTGTTCCATTTTTTTTATTTACAATATTTTTTACCATGAATTCCTCTTGAAATGAGAAATAACAAGATGGCGCTGAAATTTAAGTAATGGCAACGTCGCAAAAAAATGAACCAGAGGCTAATTTCAGCTTTGCATTAAATTTTTATTATGATGTTTTTAATAACAATGTTTATTTGGTTTTTTATTTTCTCTTTTTCCTTTCTTTCACCGTCGTAATGAGTTTCGGTTGAATGCGAACCCTGGACGAGTCCGACTCCGGCGTCATCTTGTCCAACCACGCACAATAAAGCTACTCAGTTGCGTCGCGAAGCAAATAGTTGGCGTGCTCGCACTCGCGACTAAGCCGACAGGTGCCTTAATTACCTGTCCGGCGACTGCCGGCGCGAGCGCGTTTCGATGAATTGCGGCGTGTTTGTCGGAACGACTGCTAGCTAACACTGCTTGCCTTGCTCTTCTTGCATACCACGGCCGAATGGGTCACGCACAACATGTGTTTTTCCTCTTTTTCGACGAACACACAAATGCCATTAGAAGATAGTTATTAGACAAATGCACAAACACATATCAAAATGGCTTATGTACATACATGATATTTACACGGTAAAAAATAATTCCGAGTGAAAAATTTAGAGTTCCGAGTAAAAATTGCAGAGTATTTTGTTCGAGTACATTTTACTCTAAAATTTCACTCTATGAACTGATGCAACTCA
>JASKGN010028751.1:0-16712 GCA_030556245.1 Falagria sp. GC000072 | reverse complement strand
CCAAGTTTGATACATTCAACAGCAATTTCAGTAACATTACATTTATAATTGTTATATTGAATTGCAATCTCTTCAAGCTTTATATAGGTTCCATCTTCTTTAATATAGTCTATACCTTTTAAAAAACAAATTCGGTAACAAGCAAAATCTTTATTTTTAATTTCTTCTTCTTCAGTAGCTTTTAAGTATTCACGAAAAGTTGTATTGTATTTCTCAGCACATTTGTCTTCCATCTCTGCAACTTTCTTAGTGTATTGCTTTATTAAACAATGAACAAACACGTCATCCCTGACACAATCATCAAACTTTTCATCTTTAAGTTTTTCTAAACATTCTTCTCGAAAGGTAGCAGTTAATGGAGATGCTGTGTTATTATAATCCAATTGTATTAAAGCTTCTTTATAAGAACAGTCTGTGCGATTTAAGTTATGAGTTATGTTACCTATTATCTTAATTTCTTTTATTAATTGTTTTGTTGCTTCCTATAAGTTCAAAATAAAAAGAAAGAAAAATTATTATGTGATAATTACTTACATCTAGTTCAAATTCAATTGCATTTGCAATTAATATTACAGAAAGAAATGTTAAAACTTTAATCATGATGAATTATTTAGAATAATTTCAATTAAATTTTTGATCTGGTTTAAGATAAGTCGTCTTTTATATAGTTTTTTTAATGCTGGATCTAATATAGTGACATGTCAACATTTCCGGTAATACTGATTAATGTTTATTAAAAATTTATTATTTAATTGTATTTTATTGAATTTTATTAGCTAATTAGGCTTAATATTATAGGTGGAACGTGTAAAATTGCAATAATTACATATATAATATACACTGCGTTCAAAAATGCCCAATATGCATCTGAATATAAACTAGTAACTAATTTTAGTCACGTGGACATTTGACATTCGTACAAAGAGACAGAAAGAGACAATATAGCATAGAAAATATTAGGAAATTATTCTATGATAAAATTTCAATTATAGAATATGGTTGTTTTTGGTTTATAATAATATTATTACAATTACATATTTGGGGTTTAAAATTCAATTTATTATCTTTTCAAAATTCAATTTTTGTTACATTATTAATAAATTTACCATACTAAATTCAAAACTTCTAAACTTTTTTAAAAAAGAAATGTTTTTTAATAATTCAACAACAAATTTTTAGATTAACATATTAACATACCATTGTTACATTTGCATATTATTATAAAAAGTGGACATAAACCATTATTGAATACACTGCATGTTTTATTCATTATTCAGACAATCTGGATCATACAGTTTCTGTTTAAAACATCTAAACATTCGAAGAGATTTAGAACATTCATTCACTTCTTCATTTCCAAGTTTGATACATTCAACGGCAATTTCAGTAAGATTACATTTAAAATTGTTATTTTCAGTTGCAATATCTTCAAGCTTTATAAAAGTTCCATCTTCTTTAATATCTTCTATACCCTTTAAATAACAAATTTGGTAACAAGCTAAATTTTGATTTTTAATTTGTTCTTCTTTAGTAGCATTAAAGTATTCATGAAAAGTTGTATTATATTTTTCAGCACATTTGTTGTCAATCTTTGCAACTTTATTAGTAAATGTCGTCATTAAACAATGAACAAATAGGATATCTCTGCGACAATCATTAAACTTTTCATCTTTAATTTGTACTAAACATTCTTCTCGAAAGGTAGCAGTTAATGGAGATGCTGAGTTATAATAATCCAATTGTGTTAAAGTTTCTTTATAAGTACACTCTGTGAGATTTGATTTATCAATTGAGGTATGTATTTTCTTAAGTTCTTCTCGTAATTGTTTTGTTGCTTTCTATAAGTTTAAAATAATGTGGAAAAAATTAATTACGTGATAATTACTTACATCTAGTTCAAATTCAATTGCATTAGCAATTAATATTACAGAAAGAAATGTTAAAAGTTTAATCATGATGATTTATTTTGAATAATTTCAGTTAAATTTAGATCTGGTTTAAGATAAGTCGTGTTTTATACAGTTTTTTACCGCTGAATGTCACGATTTTAGTTTGTTAACATATCCGGTATTATTCATTTTTGTTAATTGAAAATTTATTTGTTATTATTAGGCTAAATATTATAGGTAAAGCGTGTTTTTCAGGAAACCAAATTATGGATTAGGTTGTTTTTGGTTTATAATAATATTAACACAATTAGATATTTGGGGTTTAAAACTCAATTTATAATCTTTTCAAAATTCAATTTTTGTTACATTACTAATAAATTTACCAAAACTTCTGAACCTTTTATTACAAAAATATATTTCTATCAAATTTACATTAGATCCATCAAGTATTTTCAGTTATTCTAAATTTTAATTGTTAGTAATTTACAATTTAATTTAAAATAACAAAAGTTCTAAATTAGTATTGGTATTCTGGGTTGTAAATACAAAATGTAATACTTGACTGTATACAACCCACATTACTAACTAATAGTTTACTTGTTTTGTGTTGTTTTTACAGGTAAGCATTAATTTTCTTTATTTAAACAAATACAAATTGTAAGTTATATTATTTTAGATTTGTTCCATGTAATTCATCAAAATCTAATTCTCTACCATAAATTTTTTCATGTAAACATTGAATTCTATGTGATCCTTTCGAACATCTATTAGATTGAACTTCGCTTTGTTTAATACAATCTTCAGCAGCTTGAACCAAATCAATTTCTTCAAATGGAACCTCTAGAAAGTTATCTTCCAAATAATTAAAAGTCAAATCTTCATTTACTTTACCAATTGCAATGTGAAAACATAAATCGTAACAAGCAAAATTCTCAGTTTCAATTCTTTCTTGGATACTTGCTTTATAATATTTTTCGATATCACTATCAGGTATATGTTTCTTCTTACATTCTGTATGTACTCGAATATATTCAGTATTTACTATTTCTTGTAAACATTGTGTGAAATCATCAGCATATTGACATACATCATCTTCTTGGCTTGATAAATTTTCTTCACAAGTTTTATAAAATTGTGCTAGGATTTCATTTGTTTCTGTAGAATTTACTTCTTCCAATGCTTGTTGATAACAGCATGTTCCATCTTTAATATTGCATTTTGCTGCATTTAAATGAATTTGCAAAGTTTCATTGTATAATGCATTGATGTCTGTCTAAAAATTATTAAAAATTCAGTTAATAGAAGAAAAAAGTAAAGTTTGTTTTGATTACCATATTATTTTCTGTTGTAACATGGGAAATAATTAATGGTAATGTTATTAAGACGAAGTAAAACTGCATATTTGGTTTTTATTAGTTGCTTTACTAGTTGCAAATTGTCATTCTTTTTTAAATATTAAAATAATTATTAAACTTTATTAGAGATGATTGGAAATAATAATGCATGCTATTTTATATTTTGCACAAAGTAATGTATTTCATATGCATCCTGCATTATATATTATTTTTTACATGCACTTCTTTTTTATTGCATGTGCATGTATATGATAATAACATTATTTCTATGAATTTATTTGTTATATTAACAATTATTTCATAAAACTTATTCAACCGTAAATTAAATTGAGTTCATATAATTTTTATTTTATTATAACTAATAACAACCAAATAAAAGAGACATTTTAATAAATTAATTACGAATGTAATTTCTCCTGCAAACAATAAATCCGATGAGCAGCTTTAGAACATTGTGTAACTTCCACATTACTGCTTTTTGCACATTCTATAGCTAGAGGAGCATTAAAATTCTTCTTTTGAATGTCTTCATATTCCACATTCCATGTTAAATCATCATTCATATTACCAACACCTTTTTGGTAACAGAACATAAAGCAAGCATAACTTTGATTTTCAATTAATTCTCTAAGACCAGCATTTCGATAAGCTTGCATATTTGTTTGAAATTCATCTACACATTTATCTCTGATTTTGTTATATTCATTTTGGACTTCACGATTTAAACAAAAGACAAACTCCTGATCCCTATCACATTCATTTTGTATAGTTGTTACATTTTTTTTGCAGAAATCTCTATAACTTTGTGTTTGTGGATCTGCTCTAAAATCATAGTAAATTTTGTCTAAGGCACATTTGTAATGGCAAGCTTCTTCTTGTGCTGGATTTTTTTCTCTGCATTCACGTTGAGTTCTCTCAATTGTTTCTAGTTCTTTTATTAGAACTTTATTATTTTCCTGAAGTAAATCATAATTGAATTAAATTTAAAAATATTTAGAGAAAAATTTCTATTTATACTTACTAATACACCAAATACAGTTGTAACATTTATAATTATTGGAAATAATAACGTTAACTTCATGATTCCTAGTTAGTTTCGAAATTGTTGTCGAAAAAGCTGATATTTATTTATATAGAGAAGATTTTGTTATTATTTCATCATATAATGAGATTATTAAGTGGAAAGGGTTCAAGGTTCTTCAATTGCCAGTTATTTATTTATGCTTAATAATTAGATAAATAAGTAATAAATATTAGATAAATAATGTTCTTATTCTGAGAAATATAAATGATTGCATAATTTTTCACAGAATTACAATTGGAAGGTTTCAATGAGATTTTTATATTAATAATTTAATTACAAGGAACAATTTATTTAACAATAAAAAAACATTCATAATTAACTTAGAAGAAAATGTCCTTTTCCAAATATTTCAAAAGTAATCCCTGTTTAACCTCCATTAATCCCTTTGACTCTCCCAAAATTTTCCAGGTTTTGTTTACATCATACTTAACATAAACTATTGAAACAACATTAATTTATATTCTTCCAGAATGGCAAACAGATTCACAATAAACAGCGATAATCAGTCTTTCACAGATCGACAAAGGAATTTATTCGATCAACTTGAAACAGCTGAAAAAAATGTTAAAAACACTTTTCGTAATCAACACAACATGGAAGTAGATGAACCTATCAATACAAATTTAACATATAGAAATCAACCCAATGAAGATAAACAGACCACTAGATCAAGAAACCAACAAATGAAGCAATACAAATCCCGAGAGAGTATTTTCAAACGACCAGAAGCCCCAATCACAAGATGTTTACGTCATGGAAGAATCCCAGACTTTCGTAAAAACCCAAACAAATGGACAAAATACTCATTGGATGATGTTAATGATGAAGACATGTCTGATAAAAGTAACACTCAAACAGCATTAGCTTTCTTGAAAGATTTAGAAAAAGCAAGAGGTGATGAAGAAGAAGACCAAATTGATGTTTTGCCAGAGAAAGTTGTCTTTAAAAAGAGTGCAATTGCAAAAAAGAAGAATGACATATCTTCAGAGAGTAATAATATTGAAGACAAAGCTACATTTAGAAGTTCAAAGCTCATTATGCCAGAATATATAGTTGGACAAGCTGTGAAAAAAGAATCAAGAAAGAAGAAAACAATTGGAGTACGAGGAGAAACATCTACAAAAAAGACACAATTGAAATTGGAACATTTGAATGATTATGATGATGAAGAGTCTTAAATTCATATAGTTTATGAAATGTATAATATAGGCTTTGTTCTTATCTTAAGAATAGTGACTTAACTTAATTAAAATTATTAGAAATAATTAAATTCTAATTAAAAATAATTAAATCTTAAGACAATTGGTTCATTTTCTTGCCAGATGGCGCGTCATATCTGCAGTCCGCCATTTTTCGATCTTCAATTGTTCCGTAAGTCCACAGAAATTGGGTCATTGACTTTGACTCCTAATTGCAAAAACAAAAAGCGACGCATTTGTTAATATCTGTGATTAAATGCATTGTTATAATCAATTTTAAATGAAGTGGTACATGACTTGTAGTATGCATCGTCGACGACGCAAATCGAAACAATGTCTGTAAAGTGCACAAGTTATTACGAACATGTTCAGAATCGATATCAGAATTTGTATTTTAACGTTATTACTAGTTCTAAGTAAGTTTAGTATCTGTGATATTGTGGAAACTGCCAAACATGAGGACATACTGGAGTCGCCGTTATGCTGCAACTTCACCTCCACGACGGAAAAAGTTGAAGTTGACTACTCATCAAAGGTAGTTGAGAATGAGTATATCGTCACCTTCAATGGTTATTATAAGAGCCATTCGAGGGCATCATATATAACAGCAGCTTTGAATAATTCAGGGGTACGTAATTGGAAGATTCTTGCAAGAGAAAACCCTGCAAGTGATTATCCAAGTGATTTCGATGTTGTTATTATTGAAGATACTCAAAAACTTGAAGGTATGTAATAGTTTTATATAAAAATTAAATTTAAATAAACATTAAATAAATTTTTTATTCATAATATGTAATATTTTTAGGATTAGGAGCATTACGAGAACATCCAACAGTGAAACGTGTCACATCACAACGTATGGTGTTACGTACTTTAAAATTTGTAAATAATGAATACATCAGACGAGGTAGAAGTAGTCTATCTCAGAATAATCAATTTTGGCAAGCAACTGGTCGTCATACCAGTCGTCGTTTGCTTAGAGCCGTCCCAAGACAAATCACATCAGTCTTACAAGCAGATGCTTTATGGAATATGGGCATCACTGGAAAAGGGATAAAAGTTGCTGTGTTTGACACTGGTTTGTCAAAAACTCATCCTCATTTCCGGAAAATTAAGGAAAGAACCAATTGGACTAATGAGAAAACATTAGATGATGGATTGGGACATGGCACATTTGTTGCTGGTGTAATTGCATCTAGCAAAGAATGTCTTGGTTTTGCACCTGATTCAGAACTTCACATCTTCAGAGTCTTCACAAATAATCAAGTTTCCTACACATCATGGTTTCTTGATGCTTTTAATTATGCAATACTCAAGAAGATAAATGTCTTGAATTTAAGCATTGGTGGTCCTGATTTTAAAGATCATCCTTTTGTTGATAAAGTTTGGGAATTGACAGCTAATAAGGTGATAATGGTATCAGCGATTGGAAATGATGGGCCATTATATGGCACTTTGAATAATCCTGCTGATCAAATGGATGTTATTGGTGTAGGAGGGATTAACTTTGAGGATCAGATTGCTAAGTTTTCTTCACGGGGTATGACAACGTGGGAATTACCTCATGGTAAATATTTTGTTTTGTAAATAATAAAAGAAATTAACATTAATCATTATTTTTTTTATTTATAGGTTACGGAAGAGTTAAACCTGACATAGTGACTTATGGAGCTAATGTACGAGGATCAAATATAAAAGGAGGCTGTCGTTCATTATCAGGAACAAGTGTAGCATCTCCTGTAGTAGCTGGTGCTGTAACACTTCTAGCAAGTGGAGTTTTACATCGAGAAGATATTATTAATCCTGCTAGTATGAAACAAGCTTTAATGGCATCAGCACGTAGACTTCCTGGCATTAACATGTTTGAACAAGGTCATGGTAAATTAAACCTTGTTAAAGCTTATCAAATCTTAAGTAGTTATAAACCTCAAGCAAGTTTATGTCCAAGTTATATTGATCTTAGTGAATGTCCATACATGTGGCCATATTGTACACAGCCACTTTACGTAGGTGCAATGCCAGTTGTAGTAAATGTCACGATATTAAATGGTTTAGGAGTATCTGGTAAAATTACTTCTAAACCACAATGGTATCCATATACACCACAACAAGGACAAATGATTGATGTAGCTATATCACATTCCGAACTTCTTTGGCCTTGGTCAGGATGGCTTGCAGTTAGTTTCTCTGTGAATCCTGAAGCTGCTAATTTTGATGGATTAGCTCAGGGACACATCAGTGTTACAATTGAATCACCTCCAGCATATGGAGAGCTTGAACCTAGGACAAGTACAGTTATACTTCCAGTAAGAGTTAAAATTATTCCAACACCACCAAGAAACAAGAGAATTTTATGGGATCAATATCATAATCTGAGATATCCCCCTGGATATTTTCCCAGAGATAATCTAAAAGTGAAAAATGATCCTTTGGATTGGAATGGGGATCATATTCATACCAATTTCAAAGAGATGTATCAAAATCTACGAAATGCTGGGTTTTATGTCGAAGTTTTGGGTTCGCCTTTCACTTGTTTTGATGCTTCGCAATATGGAACACTTCTTATTGTTGATCCTGAAGAAGAATACTTCCCTGAAGAAATTGCAAAACTTAAGAGGGATGTTGATGCTGGATTGTCTTTGGTTGTATTTGGTGATTGGTATAATGTCACTGTTATGAAGAAAGTCAAGTTTTATGATGAAAATACTAGACAATGGTGGATGCCTGATACTGGTGGAGCTAATGTCCCTGCGTTAAATGATTTACTTGCTTCTTGGGGGATTGAATTTGGTGATAGGGTCTTTGAAGGCGATTATAAACTTGGAGATCATGAAATGATGTATGCTTCAGGCACTAGTATTGCTAAATTTCCTCAAACTGGTGTTTTGGTTGCTAGAAAATTACGAGATCAAGGGGTTCAAGTAAGTATTGAATTTTCTTCTAATTTCTTGACATATTGACATATTTATTCCTGAAATAATTATAAATTTTAATTATTTTCAGATATTAACAGATATAGAAAACAAGGAACGCTTTAAAGTACCAATTTTAGGCCTTCTACAAAGCACAGCGACTGAAAAATCCGGTCGAATCGTAGTTTACGGCGATTCCAATTGCATCGATGGAAGTCACAATGAACAACCTTGTTATTGGATGCTAAATGCCATTCTAGAATACACCTCGACATCACATATGCCCACGATTTTCAAAGAACCTTCTCCTCCCGACCCTCCTTTATACGAATTTGTCGATGTTCCACAACGAATGGAAGGCAATCGTCTTTATCGATATTCCAAAGTATTAGAAGGTCACTTAGGTGAATCCCAAGCTCGTGCACTACCTCAATGTCCACATCTTCTTTATTCCCATGCAATACCCCTTAATATTTCCGCCCCTACCGACTTTTACCAATCGCAAAAACTTCTATCCATCACAGAAGAAACTCCAATACCCATCTTGAAATCGAACGCTCTCAAAGGTAATAATATCTAAATGGAATTGTTATTTTTTAAATTTCAATAGATTTTTAAATTCTTCAGATGCTTCGGCTGTCGATAATGCCGAAGAGGAAGTTTGGAGTTGGCGAAAGAAACAAGAACCCTCTGGAATGTCAAACAACGAAAATTTTAATGTCACTTCAGCTTTTTTGCTTTGTTTAACTTTTATTGTTCTCTATTTGTCTGTACGATGGTGCCGACAAAAAACTAAACCTAAAAGACGGAAACCTGCTAAGATGAAGCGACTTCTAAGCATGATTCCTTGTGGCAGGATGCCTGCTGTTTAACATGTTTTGTAAGTCATGTTTATTTTACATCTGATTCTATGTACCTATGTGATACAATTTTTTTTATTTAAAGATGTGATTGTAATAATTTATTTTCTATTACACGAGCAATAATATTGTTGTATGATTTGGTAAATCATGTTTTGGAAAATTTATGAATTGCATAAATGAAATCCAGTGCTTTACAAGAAGTATAAGTTATTTAATTTACGATTTTTGTTATAGGTGGCGTCAGTGACTCCGCCATTTTGTGTGTTGGTTGGGTTCTATACCATCAACTCCCAAAATGGAAAGAAAATTCGTTAAATCTTACAGCATAAAGCAAAAGGTAAGTTTATTTCAATTAAACTTTTTTTTGAATCACGTTGCATACTTATTTCATCTTGTGAAACGCTAAATTTGCATTTTGCGCAGGATATTAAACAGCAACAGCTGTTTTATTAACCAATTAGCCTTTCGTTATAGTGGAATTTTGTTTGCAATTTTTATATCTTTTATACTTTGGAAGTATGTAGTAAAATGCCGGTTTTTAATTAACTTATATGACTTTAAACCAGCGGCGTATTAAATGGCTTTTGTTATAAATAAAAACTTCATATGTGTGTTCTGCTTCATATAATAATTTTATTCGTGTATGTATCTCATTTTCGCATCGCGTTTATTTTGCTGTAATATGTCATAAGTAATCAAGTACACACTTATTACACTGTTGGTAATAATAAATAATGAAATGTTTCGTATAATGAGTATGCAATTAAAATTACATTTGTTTCAATATAAAAAAATCTTGGGATTAACTGCTATATACGACAGTTAGTTAAATTGTGCAAAATGTCTAATTAAAACTTTTGTTTGTTTCCAGCTTGTTGAAATTTGCCATTTGCGATGTTTAACAAACAATAATTTGAATAACTTATAAAGATTTGCTTTGTTAAATATGAAACATGAGAATAGTTATGTGAAAACTAATCTCAGAGAATCTGGTAAAGTTTTTGCTGAACTTTATAAAAACGTGCAGGTCACAAATTAAGCAAACACATTTTTGGACATCTGGTGAGCAAATGGCATTTTTCAGTTCACAAATTGTGAATAAAATGAAAGATGATGGAAGGAACAGTGAGGAAAAACATTGACCACATGGAACATTCATAAAGATGTCACAGTAAACAATCCCCAAGGAATTATTCCCAGAGTAAGTTTGTTTTCAATGAATTCTTTACAATTTTTATTCAATAATTTATTTATATTTGCAGATTTTTTGCATTTGCAATCATTGCATTTGTTTCTTCTTCTTTCTCTATGTGTATGCCGACATCCATCTTGGTGAGTTTTTATTACTTATAATATTTACTTATTTAAATTACATCCTTTGGTATTTCTGATTGTAATAATGGAAATTAATTCAAACGATAATAATATTCACACATGAAATATTTCTTCTAATAAGTGAAGGTACATGTACATATTTCCTTAAAAGCTTTTAATAATTTATTAGTTTTCGATAGAGACAGAAGTTGTAATGTGGTATATGAGCGAACATTAATCACTTGTTAATCGTCGTTAATACTTCATAGTTAACCTTTAGCCGCTTGACAAAACTAATGCGTCTGTCTATGTAGTTATAGTCTCGGGCAATATTTGCATCTTTGTGGATAAAAAGTTGCTAGTTGCAATTAATCTCTGTGCTGTTATCAGCTAGTAATTGTTGCATTAATAATACGAATGTTAAGTTCTAAATGTTTTGATAGTCTCAACTGTTGCATATCATTAGTTTTATCAGCTGACTAGAGAGTGAAATGGATTATTATGTATTAAATACTTTTAAAGATATATGTACTTGGTATATCTTTTTACTTTATTTATGTTGAGTATGTATGTGTCGATGTTCTAATATTAATTTGTAGTTTTATGTTTTGTTATGATAAGTGGCACTTATCAGTTTAGTCGGTTACTATCGTGAGTACAAACGCTAGAAATTATGATGAGGTCATTCATAATTTTATACGAATGCTTCTAATTATAATATTATTGTTTGATATTTATTTCTATATGCAATTAATCTACAACGCAATTACTATTTTTTTTGATTTCTTATTGTTGCTAGAATTTTATATTCATGCATATCATGAGTAGGAAAATTCTGTAAAATTCTGGGTTGTTTAAATCCTCATGAAATAAAATATGACAAAACCACCATGAATATTCAGAATATTTAACTTTAACTATTTACTTATTTCACCAGATCTACTTTATAAAAACATCATTTTGGTGTAAAAAGTCTTAATTTATTTTATTCATATTAAAAATTAAATTTGTATATTATCTTATCTCCAAAAATTATTTCCGTTGTATAAAACAACTGAATTTTACATGTTTAATTTTAGTTATTTGATATTTGTAATAAATTCATATATAACATTGATATCACAACTAAAATTCTTTTACAACAATATAAAGCATGAAATGTTTTCACGAGTATAAAAGCAAACGAGATGACATGAATAAACCAATTGAATAGTGATAATAAATAATTCACATCATCTCGCGGTCTGCCTAGCAATCGACTACTATAATAGTAACATATTCCATATTCTCGGAACATCAATAATAATAATAATATTTTGCGGTGCATTTCATTGCACTGTAATTAATCAGTTGCTAGCTGGCAATTTATACGCGGTTCTATGGTGTTAGTCACAAATTATTTTCGCGATGATATCATCATCGTCGACAAGTTCGTTCAGCCATTCTGATTCCTGGGCACATGCAATATTTATTTATGACAGTGCTGGTAGTTTGACACACAAAGCAAACAATGTTGAGGTATATGTAAATGATATTTATTAACGAACGTTGCATAAATAAGTTGATATGGATAATGGGTATCTATCTAATCTCAACTTTTAGTCATAATAGTACGCACACATAGGTACGCATTGTATGTGTTAAAATAATCACTACTTGCACTGTTTACTTTTCCGGGGGAATCGATAACGATATCTGCCTTCTAAATTTAGTTGAAAGATGTGGTAAAGGCAAACTCGTGAGATAATAATATGTTGAAATGTGTTTTTTTTTATTATCTTGGTATTCAGGGGAAAAAATAAAAATAATTTTTAAAATTATGTATATAGACGGAAATTTCAAATTCATATTAAAATCACATGAATTTCACTCAATTTTAATTTTTAGGGAATTAATAGTAATATCTGTAATATTTATTAAAATATTAATTTATATGGTAATTTAGTTGGCAAATGTTGCAATTTGATCAATAAGAAATAACAATTGGTTTGTTTACAAACATGCGCTAGCGTTGTTATCTCTTCTTTTTTGCGTTGCTTCGTACATTTGCAAAGAGGTAAATGCTTCACTTGTAGCAATATTCCAGTTTAGTGTGAGGTTTCAATCACTCGTGGTTACATTTGCTATTTGAAATTTTAGATTTTTTTAAAGAAATTTTATTCAAACTAGTGAAATAATTAAATAAATATTAAATATCATCATTTATAAATATACAATTAATAGAATTGATTGCAATTTTTTAATATTTCATCTTATTTTCGTTTTGTTTTATTAATGTTACAGATGACATCCTCAAAATGGAGAAATGGTAACAGCAATTTCTGGATTCCTAGGATTACAAGTTGGTTTGTATACTGGTTAGTATTATCTCAGTTCTTATTAATTATTTATGTATTTATTTTCGATAGATTATATTGAATATTCAAATAAATTAATTAATTTTAATTGTTTCAGATTCAATTAATATATTAGATTCGCGTTTAGTTTTGTATAATTTAGGTTTTATCGGATAGCTATCGAAGGAGAGTCGTGCCATGTCTCCCTTCACATGTTAGGGCCAGTTCGTTATAATTTAAATTAGGGAAGTTCGCAATAATTAGTAATCTGTAAAGTGTTTAAAAAGTATATTTCAATTACGCGCGCGTGAAATATACAATTATCCGAGTGCGTGTTCGTATTATTAAATTAAAAAACGGATAGATTGAATGCTATATAAAATATGGCATATTTATATAAGAATTAGGGCAGTACGACATTTTAAAATTCGGGCGAGTGCGATTTAAACCCCAAAAAGACTTTATAATTAAAGGGGTACGCGTTGTGATGGAGAACCAATTACGTCATGATGGTGGATGATTAGGAGTTCTAGAAATATAATAAGGTCAGTGGTATTTTAATCATTTGTTTTGTAATCACATAATATTACGCAATATTATTTATTTAAAGAAATTACTAATAGTTTATTTTTTAATTATTTTTTTTGAATTGATAAAATTACATCGTATTAATATGAATATTAATCATATTGTTATCATATCAATTTGAGGATATGATAGAAAAAGTCATAACTACCGCAATTTTTTATCAATTATCACAATTCGTTGCATTATTTAAATTTAACTTATTTATAGCTTCTACCTACGTCCTACTATGAAATTCGAATATTTTTCTATACATACTATCTCTATGTAATTATATGGTTGCACATATAAATGCATTTCATTGCTTAGAGCAGCATGCATATAACGCAAATAATAATACGAATATACCCATGATATGATTGCTAGTTCACTTTTCTTTGTACCTATAGCTTGTTATAGAAACATATTTATCTAGGAATCCCAAAGATCAGTAAATTTTTCTTTTAACAAAAATTTAGACTTTCCAAATAATTTTAATAAAAATTCCACTTAATTTGATATAATTTAATATTTGGTTTATCATAATGAACTTAAATCTTTAGGGAATTACGTTTAACTAGTTAAATTATAAATACAAGACAAAGGTTGGAAAGCCCTGTTGTAACTAGTTCACTTAATATATATGTAGTAATGAAATGCAAATGTTGGTTGCTTGTCATTGCTTTGCAATTTAATTCAGGAAGGCTAACATTGATGGCAATGCAATGGCACGCAACAGTTTGATTAAGGTATACTCATATTATGTATAATTCAATGTGTTTAATTCAAGTTCAAAGTGAACAAATCACGCACGTCATATATGTATACTGCTACTGTCTGATGTTAGTAGACTACTATACGTTTATTAATGCAATTTGCACATTTCCATCTAGGTATAGTAGATACTAGATAGGTATGTACTTACATAGATACAATTATTCTATCTATAAATACGAATAATGTTTGAATAAATGAATATCATTCGCATCGAGTTAGTATAGTATAGTTTATGAATTGAAAATATGAAACAAAAATGTTTGCAAATTAATTTTAATGGGTCTACTGCATTATGATTCATTAACTTGCAATAGAAACGTAATTCCACTAGAAATGAAAAGAAATTTAAAAATATTTAAAATTTACAAACAATTTTGCATATATTATATTTTAAATATTAAGCTTGAATTTTTGATGACTAATACTATACAATTTAATTCTATTTTCTATAGTTGCAATTACAAAGTCAGTTAGTACTATAGTACCATAGTACTAAATTATAGTAGCAGTAGTTTGGTTGGTAACCAGCTGCAACAAGAAGCAAAATGTACTTCTGATGTAGATTATATTATATACTTATGTATGTATGTATTTGTTGCTTACTCATTTTCATACTCATGACTCGTACAAGTACATACATACTTTTAGTGATTGTACTCATCATCACGCGGGTTCGTTGTGCAACCTGAAACGTTCATTCCTAACCGCGTAGTAAACGTAGTACATTATGTAGTAAATAAAATAGTAAAGTGTAAATTACCACAAGATGCAAACGATCTCATTGCTACGTTATGCTAGTGAACAAAGAGACACTAATTTCATCCGGATGTGACTCATCGTTTTGCGTAGTTTGTATTTGAGACCTATATATATCATGTATGTAGCCATATAAATGCAGAACTAAATAAATAGGTAAAATACAAAATGTATTGGGTCTTTTTGAATATTTTATTATAGGCAACTTATATTAGATGTTTAAAATTTCATAGGCTACCTATTGAATATTTAAAATTTCATAGACTTTTTCGATTAACTTTGTATATTTTTTACATATAAAATTAAGTAAATTAAATAACCGCGGAGTTAACAAAGAGTGACAAATAGCGTTTGTGACAACAGTCCGAATATCCGTTTTGCTTGGTATATAAAGTAAATCACAATCGAATCGCAATTTTCATTCAAATGTCCTATTTAAAATACAGCATACTCGAGATTATTACACTCACTTCGTAATTATATTATAATATTTACGTATTCATTTATTATTTATTTCGGATTTTCCTCCAAAGATTAAATTAAGAGCTTAAAACCTACCTACTTGCTTATTTTATTTAGTAAATGTATATACCAGGTGTTCATGTTAGAATGGCAGCCATGTGATTATTTTTTATATTTGCTACAATTTTATGTATCTTTTGGTTACATTATTAAATCACAAATTAAATTAAATAGCAAGTACCCAGAACTTTATATCTAATCATTGCCAATATTTAGTTTTACAACTTTGATCACATGACTTCTATTTCAAAATGAAGACCCTAGAGATGTTGCTAGACTTACATACATTTTTTATACTCGTACCCACCTATATAAGACATTTCCATAATAAAAAAATTAACAATTCAAGTAGTGTTATTTTATTTGATATTTAATCTATTCTAAAATACTAATAGACTCTCCTTGCGATTATAATCTTAATTTATTTGTTATGCATAACGAAGCAGTAAATGCGCTATAAAAATGAATAGTTTTTAATAAATTCAATTACCCTTGCAATTATGTAAATGTTCCAACATATTATTATTCAATTAGAAGAACATATGCTTGAATATTCAGTCTAAAATTATGTATTTCAAATTTTGCCAAATTTAGCATGATACATATTAAGTTTTGAAGGTTTTAAAGAAAGGAATGTGCATATTCGCACGCCGCCGGACCTTGGCAGACAATTATCTAGCCTGAGAAGTATTTACTTACGCGCGGCCCTTGGGCGGTAACCGCCTATCTGGTTTTTGTAGACGAAATGTAACAATTTCCAAATAGCTGAAATGCCTTCTGTGTCCAACGATATACACTTATTCTTATTATTCCCATGGCGATGGCATGGTGAGTTCAGTTTGTTGCATGTAGGATGATACTATGCTATGCTATTCCCGAAACGCACATCGCATGCTTCGATCAAGCGATGCGCATCGCGGTTGTAGCGGCCAAAAAAAAGGGTTAACTAACTATACATACTAAGTAACTAAGTATGTAGGTACATATACGCATCTACCTACTACGTTACGCATTCCATACATTTCTCTTTTAGACTTTATCTTATATCTCTCTTTGAGTTGAGGTATCTTAATAGTTTTGCTTATAGTTTTAGGATTTTTAGAAACTCTTACTATCTGAATTGTAATTTAATTTAATTAAA
>JASKGN010028676.1:0-16928 GCA_030556245.1 Falagria sp. GC000072 | reverse complement strand
ATTAAATTTTGCATCATTTTTTGCTCAATTTATATATACAGTAGATAATTAGATATCAATAACAATCACATTAAAAATTAATGGAATTTGTACAATCATAACAATATTAAAATATTCTAACAAATTCATTAAAACTCACCACATCAAAATAATATTAACTATCTGTAGCCAAAAGGCAAATGGATCAATTTCATAAACAATAACAACATGTCTACTATTAATTAACAAATGAAATATATAAACCATTTTGAACGAAAAACTTGAAAATTGAAATCTTTCTGTTGTCATTTGCAGATTTCACTTGTTTGCTCTAATTTCCGTTTAGTATTGATAGCAAATACTCTTTATTTAAATTGGTCATCACTTTGATTCTCTTTCGTGTGTATGTTTTGGTTTTACAATATTATGTTAATTATTATGTATTTGTTTCGTACTAAGTACGCAATTTGTGCAATGTGTTTGATTATTTTCATCAAAACAATTATGAATTATGAATGAGAATTATAAACAATAAATATACCTGGTTACATCAGGTTTGTTGCTACTTATGAGGAATTATCGCAGTATCTGACTTTTTGACTTCTTTGACTTCTTATTTATACATATAAGTATTTTAAATAATTTAAAGTAATTACCGCTAAATCCTTTTTTAAAGTAATGAAACTGAAATAAATTACTTGAGATTTATATCTAAAGAAATAAACACAATTTCATAAGTGTTAAAGATAAATATCACAACTACTTAATTGTAATAAGAACAACAGTCAACACATCAAATAATTCCTCATTCATATATAATAAACCTAACATTAGAACAATGAAGATTATTGTGATATCTGTGGTATGTGTAACATTTGTTTTCTTTGTTAAAACTATACTTGTATTTTGTAATAATTTAAGAACGTTTTCTTATCGACACCGAGTATCGTGTCCTGTTTCAGGACAATTAGTATAATGACGTTGTATTACGTAGTTATTTACAAACATTTCATACTTTTCTCATCATCAATATATCTCTTTCATCTCTATGTAAGAATTTCTCATTTTCTCCAATCTTCTTTTTGACTTAATAAATTTTATATTATGTACATTTCTCTTCTATTAAACAAACAAAAAGTATATAGATAGTTTCGTATTGATGGGGAAAGAGTCGGCATAAAGGTATAAGTTTCGAATTATTTCCAAAAAGTGAACGTTATGTATAACTTGTCAGAGTGCTTATTAGTCTTAAATAATGTGTGGAAGTGTTCATTGCACATTCTTTGCCGAAATTTGTAATTTCTGTTGCATTGCGAATTGCTTCCTATTCTTTATTTTATTTATCTTCAACATTTTCGATAAATAAATAAAAGAAGATCAACAGAATTCTTGAGAGATATTTTCTCATTTCCACTTTTCATCTTTTGTTTTTCACTAAAATACAATCGTAATCACACTATTAGTCGAGATTTCTTTAAGGTCCATATTTATACAAATTCAATAGTCGCATAATATCAACTACTGACTAGAAAGTCATGTATACTATATTATTCAAATCACTGACTGATTCATCAATCTACATTCAGTAGTCTTTTCATAATTCTCACATATTTGAGCAGACTTATCGCATGAAACGATAAATCATATTATTAAATGTATATAACTAGGCTTTTAAAAAAGGTTCATTTAAATTATTGCAAGGAATCACTTCAGTTCACGTCACACACGCAACTCTTCCATAGGAATATTCTGCTTGCTATTCATTTGCGTATTCTTCTTGGTCAACGTGCCAGTGTTGATCAGCTGTATACTGTGCGTTGACAGTAACGGTTGATTTTCTGGCATAGGCTTAGAAGCAAGAGTATTCACATTAGCTTTACAAAGCTTAGGAGGTGGTGGAGGTCTTGGCAGTGTTGCATTATTCTGTGGCAGATCTGCAAACTCAGGAGGAGGTAACTGGTGATGAGCATGATGATGGCCTAAAATAGTAGCTGGATCGCTCTTGACTCCAATTATACTAGACTCTAAATCCCCACAGATATTATTCGGCATTTGGCCGTTCTCATTGCGTTTTTTACTTTGCGAAGAACCACTACCACCGCCGTGGCCATTATTCTCATTCATTCGTGTCTTGTCTCGCTGGTAATAAACCCCAGCGAAAATGAGGACGTTCAAAATTAGTAGCGAACATCCAATTGCGATGGTGACACTTAATGCAGTCGAATACGCTGCAAAACCATCTTCTACAGGATGTTGCGTCGTGCTGATGCCACCTCCTAATTCCTCAACCCGTTCGCTGGAATCTAAACTCGGTGCAGTTGGCATGAAATGAGAGCCATTCTGACTCAGAGTTGTCCTCTGATCTCCAACTGGTGGCTCGATGGTAGTGAGTTTTCTGGGATTCAGAGAAGGCAATTTCGGTAGAGGTTCCTCGTCTGGAAGATTATGATGCGACCGAGGGACGTCATCACTCCCTGGTTTATGCAGATCCGGAACGAGGTTCAACCAGAAGGATAATCGATGCGCACGATAATGGTTTTTCAGCTTGGGCTTCGTATCTAAAAAGAGAATAAAACTGAGTGAATTTTTTCGTGAGCAGCTGGGGGTGATATTTATTCATGCAAATTTCCGAGCAAAATTAAGGAATAATTTTAGCCTGAGGCGGTCGAGGCGTGATTCCAGCCTTGGTTTTCTTGCTTTCTTTCCGTATAATATTTCTTGTTGACTTACCTAAATTTAAATATTTTTTATGAACGGCTTCGTACGCTGTCCATTCGACATTTTTAAAGCGGTTGCGTTCTTGGCGAGCCCCATGAGATGCGTCTGCTTCTGGTGGTTCGTTAGGATTACTGAAAGATATAATTTGGGTTAATTTTGACTCATGGGGGATCTGAATTTATGCATATTGATGAATAGAGAACTTACCCAGTGCGCACAAAGTTACTCCAATAGTTCATTGTTGTTTCGGCGAGGACTATCTCGGATTTGGTATAATTCCTCCCGAAGTGCATGAGGCCCCCCACCAAGGGGGCCCCAAACATGTATGGAAGTTCTTCACCATGGATACATCCCTGTCGCTAAAAATTTAAAAACTCATTTAAATTTTTCAAACTTTTAGAAAGAGTTAATTTATGGATTAAAGTTTTACGTAAATCCCATGGGTTATTGTCTTATCATATTTTAAATTTAGCGAAGGAATAATTACATTGTTAGTATTTGCTAATGCTATGTTAAAGAAAAAGAATTCAGTCGGCTTCATTACAACTCGTAAGTTTTTTTCTGTGGTGCGATTAAACAAAGCCGGAAACAATTGAGAAGAAGGAGCAGTAGCAGGAAGAAGACACAGAGTTTTAAAATTAACAAAATTAATATAGACGCATTAAAGTAATCGTTGGAAGCCATCGTTGCGGCAGAACGCGAGCACAAACTTCGATTAAAAATTAATTTGCATTCGGGAGCGCAAATTTTAATTGCATTCTCTAGTAAGTACGAAATTGGAGTGATAAAAAGAAAAAGCCTTATGGTAACTGCTCCGCGAGCTTGGTATTAATATGCATTCGATGGGCTTCCGGGTCGTTAGGTCGTTTCTTTTCTTTTCGCTTTATAAAGTTCGTAGGAAACTATCAACTTTTTGTCTTATCGACAAAAGACACAAATAACTTGGATAATTTGCTAATTTTTAAGTTTAATATGGAAATATGTTCTTGTGCTTGACTTTGTTTAAGATGGAGAAAAGAAAAAAAAAGAAAAGAGAAAAGGAATGGAATTTAGTAGTAAGTAAGAAGCAGCTAAAGGACTGAAGATATAGTAACGTTAAAGATTTTATTGGTGCGAATTTCATTTCGCTAGTATAGGTACGAGCGAAACGCGTGAAACGTACGTTGTAATGAAAATAAATGTACAGTGCTTTTCGGCTGGAGCAAGTAAGTTTTAAAGAGGAAGTTTCAAGGAGGAAAAAGATGCCTAGAGCACGAAAATGGTATAATCATAAAACGGAGTATGCATATACCATCTAAAATTGACTTTACAGCAACGAATCGTAAGTTTATATAAATTATTTTTATGCAAATTGATGAAATTATAAAATGTTTTTGAATTTGGACATTTTTCAATATTAACTTGATATACTTTTAGAAGTAGATAAAATATAATATATCAAGACAGGAAACAAATAATTTAATCGCGTACAACCATTAAATTTCATGTCGTTTGGTTTATCGCAAATCGGGTTAGATTTAAATATTGTGGGGTTTGCGGTATACGGAATTAATATTTATAAAGACTCAAAATGTTTATACGAGTTTGGTTTTGTTATATTTTACAAACGTGTTATTGTATACATTTACAAGTTGAATTCGTATATAAAGTATAAAGTGAGCATGACCTACTGTGTAGGTAATATCCTATACTTACATATAAAACCAAAATTCGTGTCAATGTGTGAAAGTTATATGTGTAGGTGGATGAATATAATAAGTACAATGGCTGAAAGACGTGAAATTTGAATATCGTAACACTATAATTTACGATTGCGCAAAAGGTGGTGGAAAGAGCGCGTTCAAGATTACAAGCCTATGTAATTTTACGAGTTTATGCATAAACATAACTTTAGCCTCCACTCATAAATACATACATATTGCACCAAGTCCAAAATTTTCAAGCATGCTTTTCATTTCCACAGAACTTAATTCTTCGCGATTCACCTTAGTATAACCACTTAAGAGTCAAGTTTACATTTTACAATGCGACACATATGTATGTCGGGCTATCTCAGACAAATAATAAACTTCACAAGAGGTATGTACATAGGAAGGTGGTAAGCATTTATGACATTGAAGCTGGAGTGTCCCGAAAATGTAAATTTTGCGCATTTCATGTCGTCGCAGAGTTTAAAAACAAAGAGAATTTTATGAGCATAGATGCATCGTTCGTTCATGTTTATGTCTAGGCAATCCAACAAACAACTAAGGATGCAAAAAGGGATAAAAAGTCTGCGAGCGAAAGATGAAACGACGAGAACAGGAGGCAGACACTTTATGATTGGAATAAAAATTTTACGTGCGCAACAATTTTAGTTTTATTTCCGGTTGCTTTTATAGATGCGATTTTTGAAACGAATTTTTTTCGTTCTAGGATGCGGATGTTATTAAAGTTATCTCGTTTATTTATTTTTTTACTTGTGCAGGTAACTTTTATTATAATAATTTATTGAAGTAGAAGAGAGATAAAAGAAAAGGGATGCGAATAATGAAATGATATATGGAATTATAATTTATTTACGAATTCACTGCTGGGGATTATAATTAATTGAAGCATTATACTTAATATAATCAATTGAAATGAATGTTTGCAGTGTGAAAATTGAATATTTAGAAGCATATGCTATGTACAGCTATACCAGTTTTGATTTGACACGTGATGTTTGCTATAATTTCATAGTATAATCCCCAATGAGAAGTTTAAACTATGCGTTCTATTCCAAACTCTATCATTGCTGCAACACGAATTTGAATTCGTTGCTCATGTGACTATTACCAGATTTAATCCCTGATTGATAATTAAATGTCACCCATGCGATGTTAATAGAAAACCATATTATGTTCAATCTAATAATTCACATGATATTTCCAATCATTAATTAAAATGATAAAAACTCTTGAAAACTTAAAAAATTAAACCCAATTTGTAAATTTACGGAATAAAAAAAGTAGTGTAGCAGTAATTTTGATGAAATGAAATTGTCATTGTCGTAATTCTCAAGTTTTTTCCACATTCCGTTTGTATAATGACAATAACAACACAGCACAAGAATAAACCCACGAAAATGGAACTTGAAATGTTGTCATTTGTGTATATCTCCAGCTCGTGTACTTTCCATTAGCTCATTCCTGTCTACCTTCGAGTCGATTACGAATACTTTCTTCTATACTTCAGTTATTACTTTTCCGTGCCTTAGAATTCGCTGAAGGGGTTTTTAAGAACATTTCTTCCTCTCATATACCTATACATCCAGATCTATATAGACTTCTTCTTACTTTTCCTACTTCTTTTTCTTCCAGTCGTTTCTTATCCGTGCGCGGATAATTCTCTGCTGCTTCTTAATGAGCGCACAAGCGTCCGTCCAAAAACGCAAAAAGAAAAACACATAAAAGTTTGTTATTTTATTTTCGCCATTTTTCTCTCACACAGCACCAGCAACTTTTCCTACATTTCTTCTTGCACTGCATTTCCGCCCAGGCATTCGTAGAACTAAACGCAAACTTAATTAAGTTTTAATTATTAATTACTGGAAAATAATGTCAAATACTACTACTGTAGAGAAAGGAAATGCCTTCGGGAGATGTAGATGCGCTACGGACTTTCTGCAATTAGTTGAAAGTATAGAAAAAGCACATTACATTTTTGCATAGATGTGGTTGGCTCTAATTGTTTACTAAACTAAAAATGGAAAGATAAATTTCAAAAGTAACAAATTCATTCCAAGAAATAATTTATAGAACAATAAATTAACCGTTTCACAATTGAAAGTTAAACGAGAATTGTAAAGGGAAAACGAATGAGGTAACAACGAGCATTCCGTACGCGTTGAGTTTTCCATAATTTTTCCGAATGTTGTCTCGCTTATTTTTTAATATTCGTTTTGCGCGCTCCCGATGAAGGAAAATGGTGTGCACATTAAGAACAAATACCGCGCGAATTGAACAGCTCCTAGCTAGAGCAACTGCTGCGAACTTTGTGCGCCAACTATAATTAAAAATAAATAAAAGCAAAAAGTGGGCGGACGCGCGAAAGCGACGCCATAAATAATACATTTTCCAAGCGAATTTCCACGCGCACCAACATATTCAAAGTTCAACATGTTAGCTTTGCTTCGTTTCGCTTCGGTCACAGAAGGCAAGGCTCATTTTCTCAATGTTGAGGGGACAACACACACGAAGCGACCTATAAACATATATACAGCTAGCCGAAAGTCGAAAGCACAATGTGTGCAATGGCAACTGAAAATTTAGCACATTTAAAATTGAAATATTGCGTGTTTCACACTTCCCGAACTGAACTGAACGAAAAGCACGAGATGAACGGCCGCGCAGGCGACGTCGACGACAGCGAGAAAGGACGCTTTTCGTATAAATAAATTGCTATTTAAATGCAAATGCCGAAGCTACAACGGAACCACCGACTTTTTGCCACTATGTTGACTTTTTTCTTTGGACACCATTGGCATTTCCAATTGTCCATTTTTTTCCTCTACATATAGGTAATTTTTCAAAAAAAACTTTTAAAAGTTGTTAATTTCAAGTTTAAACCAAACAATAAAATCCAACTAACCCCAAACATGAAAAAGTTTAATTAAACTATCGAAAACTCATGTAAAACTACGAGGTTTTTTAATCGAGCCTAGTTAAATCCTTCACACATACTCATGGATTATTCCAACGTTGTGCTATTTCACTAAATTCCCTCCCGAAAAAAAACAACAAAATCAGGAATGAACTCGAAAAAGCGCGCGCGGAAGAAGAAAATGTGCTAAACGCGAAAGTTTTAATTAACACTGGGCGAGGATTTGAGTGCTCGCGCGCACCCTCCATTCTCGGATCTCCGTTAATAACTAATTAACGAAATAATTACTGCCCAGAAAACTTAATAAGTTTCAGTTTTATCTTTTACGAGATGCTATAGCTCGATGCTACGCTGCTTCATTTGGTTCACTCTATGCTGAACATCATGAAGATATGAGTAGCAATGTTGCAACTTCATGCAGGACTACTAGGACTTTTCGGGACTGTGTCGGAAACAAGGAACAGCATTTAATTAGCTTTAAGCTTGTCTACATTGCAATCAAAAGGCAATTTTCGTATAAACTTGTTGAAAATAATTTCTAAGAAATAAATAATCTCCAAAAAAGCAAAATGCAAATGGTTCGAATCGAGAAAAAAATGATGACGGTTTGTCTCTCGACTTGAAGCAAACCTCAAAATTCTCAAACAAGAAGCAACTTGTCCATCCGTTTTACATAAACGAGAAGGAAGTTCGGAGCCAAAGCAGAAGAACCTAGGCAAAAACCCATGTCGACGGCGGAAAGCGGTAAGGAACGACTGGGTGATGGATTATGCATGTTCGACGTGTGATTGAAGAGCTGCTCTTTCGAGCTATTATATTCGCACAGACAAACCCAGATAGTTGCCGAAAACGAGGAGCAGCAGTTCTGGCCCAAATTGCAGCCGCACGCCGCCCGCCACCCGCAAAAAACACACTTTGCATAATGGCACCGATGCCACAGCCGCCGCCGATAGTAGATGGGAAATCGTAAGCTTCGACGGATGGATGGGAAAATCCAAATTGATGCGTATAACGTCCGATAAGCTTCGTTTAATAGCTCAATTCACACGTACACGCATATCGATTATGGAATTATAAACCCAATTAGATCCTCGACGTTGGTATGCACACGTGCACCATCTCTACACGGATACGTTTCTGAGTATTCGAATCTAGAGCTATACGTAGGAATACAGTCGGTGTTTTGTTATAAACGAGCTGATTTCCACGCGTGGTAAATGGCACCCGACGATCATATATATGTAGATACACGTAGGGAGATATATGATCTGCACACAGATGCAGTCATTGTGTGTTTAAAATGGCGGAGCGACTGGGAAACGTTCAATTTACGATTTACCTCATATCGGCTCTAGATTTCCAATTCACGTTAATGGCAGTTGTACTCGCTGCGATGAAATAGATCAGCAGCAAGCAGGCTTTTTGTAAAATGCATGTAGGAATATGACACGCGATGCGAATCAATATATTTATTAAATTATTGCAATAACTACGTGTCAATATCAATTTTATCGCTTTGCTTTTCAAATTGAATTGCGTTTTCATGATTTTTCATCTGCATCATTGAAACAGTCTACATTTATTTTATAATGTCATGTTATTTCATCGTAAAAATTTCATATTAATTATTATAATAAAAAAAGGAATGGCTTGTCTTAATTATGCAATCATCGACTTGACAACATGCTAAATGACCTAAATAAGCATACGAAACGCGGAAAGGGCTTAACAAGGAGGCGTAACAATCGCAGGGGCGGCAAACAATCCTCAGTATGACTCCACCGAAAGCTTGTACTTGTTTGTTGTCGTATCTACATTTTGCTCGCATTTTGCACTCAAGTATTTGCAGGAGCAAATAATAAAACACGAAAAATGCGCAGTTCGTACGTTGTTACGACCAATGCGGAGATGGTTTGATATGCATTCTCACACAAGTGAAGAACATGTACATTAACATGCTTGCGAAACGTTACGGAGGCAACCAATTTTGCAACATTAAAAGTTGAGCTAGCTTGAAGTTTAATAACATTATATGCAAATATTAAACAAGATGAGCAGACAATTTATTTTGTAATCGATTCATTTATAAAATTGAATACTTGATAGTTTGATAACTAATCGTTCTCAAGAGTTAATAAGAAGAGAAGCAAACTAAATGAAATAAAAAACGATGCGCTAGCAAAAATAAATTCGACATTAATTTTCGACGTGTGTTCCAGCCCATAGTCTCCTTCTGGGTTCTCTTCTCTCTGGTTCTTGTAGCACTGGCCCTGTGACGGATTAGGACGATTATAAAGATTGAGTGTATCTCTTCCTTAAGTAGACACAAAGATTGATTAAGTGAAAATCTGAGTTTGTCGAAAAGCAGCAGGAGCAAGCAGCAACGTCCCAGCTTTCATTTTCAGGTTGGAATAGGCAGGACGAAGACAGGCCAGGCCTTCTCCTGGCTGCTTGGGACGTGTTCTTTGCTCGTTATCGCAAACTTCTTTCTCTTACCACCAACCTGCACACTCGTTACCACTACCGGTGGTTCCATTCTCTTCTCTTCAATAAGAAGAAAAAACAAGGATGAAAATTTAAGAAAATGATAACTAAGAAGAAGAGCAAAAAGCAGTGTGCAAAGCTACA
Source organism: Falagria sp. GC000072 (assembly GCA_030556245.1). Classification (NCBI taxonomy): domain Eukaryota; kingdom Metazoa; phylum Arthropoda; class Insecta; order Coleoptera; family Staphylinidae; genus Falagria; species Falagria sp. GC000072. The sequence continues at coordinate 6,980 of JASKGN010028676.1, read as the reverse complement.
TTTTAGGTTTTTGTCTTCTTCGCGAAGGGCTTTCGTAAGTTCTATTATTTTCTAACATCATCAGTTGAAAAAACAGACAGAGGAAAAGAACAAGGAACCTCAACCCACTAGCACCACCTGGCTGGACTGCGAGCTTGAATGAATTCGAGGCGCATCGAGAAGAGAAGATGAAAGAACACAGAGAAGAATGCTGCGCCATTAAAAGCTTAAGAACATCATTCATTCAGCGAGAAAGGCATTGATTGCCTTCTTTCAATGATGGTATTCTTTCTTCGCGTCGAAATGAAAGGGAGTCGATAGCTCGAGAGGCGGCCGGAAAGCTCGGATACTTCCGTTACTTATTGATATTTAATGGGAGCAATTGCAGTTTATATTTGAAACAAATCGACAGCATGAATGCTGCAAACACCTTCTGACTCAAAGATCTCGTTGAAAACGTTAGAAACGGAAAACGAAGGGGAAAGGCTTAAATAGAATTTATCACTTGGAAAAGCTTTCTTTGCACTTTTCTTTTTCATTAACTACTACACCTTTCTATCGTCTTCTTTCTAAATTTAAAATTCTTTAAAAATTCAACTTTTTTTTTTTCGAAAAAAATATTGTGACGTCATCGTAATTTTTGATTTTCATGAATGAAGTGCATAATTATAAAAGAGGAAAGGAAGTAGATGGCACAGAAGGGTTCGGAAAGAACCGGATGAGGTGGTAGAAGGTCCGTGAAATCGGACGCCTCCACTAAATCTTTCCAGCGGTCTGATTTTTCATTCGGTTTCGCACGTGCGCGTGAAGCAAGCAGACCAGAATCCTTTCTTGCTTCTTTTGCTTCCATTGCTTCCTGGTTAAGGAACGAGTCGATTTTGTATGGGCGCTCCTAATCTGTATTCGAATACGGCGTATTTTATTCCCGCTTTTTCCTTCTTCTCAATGTCCTTGCGCTGTAAAGCAAACTCAAAAAAGGATTGTGGAGTGAATCACACGATTCGCACAATATCGCTCGTTTCTTTCGAGATGTCCCTTCGGGACCTTAAGGAAGTAGTAATCGATAATGGTTTTCCTGAAATTTTTTTCGAATCCGCACTTTTTAAATAATAAAAACGCCTTAATATATATTCTATAGTATACATTTCAGACCTTCAGGTATTATCAACATCAAATTGAATATTAATAGAGCAAACCGAAGAAGAAACTAATAGTTTGCATAATCATTAATTCCACGGAGGTAAGATGGTAACCTTAGAGATTCATAGGTATTATCGATGATGAAAGGCGCCCATTGAGGCATGAAATTATTAATTACAAGCTTACCTGCGGGTAGTCTCCAAACTTGGTCTGATAGTCAAACACGTAGAGATAGGAATTCCGATGTTCGGCAGAATGCAGATCCGCTGTGTGCACCACAGGAGCCACGAACTGCGCATCCGACAATGCCTCGAGGGTTTCGTCCCGGATGTTGATCGGGTGCTGAACGGGTCTTTCCCAATCCGTATACTCGTTCACAATAGTTGCCAAGATCTCCGACAAATGGTAACTGTAAGTGTTCCTTACAAAAGTCCTCAAAATCTTGGACCTTCGATCAGCTTCGATTCCATATTGCACATCTTCGCCGTTGAAGGCAAAATAAGCTTCGGCTTTGACTACTCCTAACATCAAATCGTATCTGGACAATTTCGCTACGACTGTTTTTCGTAACAACACATTGTTCAAAATGTTGATTGCATTTTGCGGTTCTGGTTGGGATGGTTTGGAATCAAACTCGTTATAATGTGGATTGTCACCTAAAATATTTCAGATCGTGTAAGAATTTCTGAAGTATGTATATGATGAGATTTGTATTACCTGATGGTTCGCCAGTATCTATGACGACACCGTCTACACTGGGACCGAAAGCAAAAGCAAATTCTGGGGCGATGACCGGAGTGGACATGAGGACCTCAAGGGGTTTCTCTCGTAGGCACTTGAGGAGATGTTGGTGAGGCAATTCCGGCGAGCAATTGGCATGGATAGCCACTTGCGCCGCATACCGAGAAGGTTCTTGGACCAATGCCCACGGAGATAGTGCTGAACCAGACATTAGTATCGCTCGATGGAAAAGAACTCCTGAAATTTAAAGCTTCGTATTAGATCACCAAATTTTTTTGTTTTTCGAACTCAAATTAAAATCAAACAACCATCTTCCTAACGTCTATTTAAAACTTTAGGAGTTTGTGATTTCCATAGTAAACGCACTGTTGTTAACAACCTCGCTTGCATATTTGATGTATCAATGTAAAACTATACGAAACCAAAATAAAGGATTATATCCTTCCTTATAGTTCTCGACTGTTAAAGCCAACATAAAACAACAGAGAAACAGGAATGAGAATGAAGGATATCTCGATTGTTAGTGGTCGACTACTTGGATGTGTGTTATATGCAAATTAAATGCAGCGAAGCATGTGAATATTCAAAGCTTCTCGAATCCCGCGGTGATGTTCTCGGAGTTAAGCTTGATATCAATACATCCATCCCATGCACATACTCATCGCAAGTTCCTTCCTTCAGTACGCATAAGCGCACACTTTATGCCAAACAGGAATGTTCAACAACAGCTTTTTCGCGAATGCGAACAAGTATGCGGACGTGCATTATTATCTTCGGGTATTGTTCCTTGCGCAAACTTTTGTAAATTGCTAAGCGTTAATTAAAACTGGGATTATGATGGTGAGCTCACGACGTCAGCGTAACAGCTTGATTAATTAATTACCTGCGTTATCATTAGTGCTTTTATTAATGTTCATTGGCCAGATTTAGATTTACATTCATTTGGTTTAATTCTACATTATGATTTCAAAGGTGGTTTAACTACGCTTTCATTAATTTACGCAGATGGGATTCATAATCATCAGTTATTTTATTATTGCTTCACAGTGTTGCTAATCAAATATTTGTAAAAATGAAAAATATGAAATTCTAAAAATGCATTTAATGAAATTCTTTTTTGTTTCAATTCTTTCTACGCTTTGTCTTAAATTAATTAAATAATGAAGAAACCCAACTGGACTTGTTCCATTTCTTGTCAAAAATGTTTTGTATAGGTTTCTGTGTTATCATGCAGATGGGAGATATTGAAACCAAAAAGACATGAAATTATCTGCTCCTTTATTGGTGAAGGTTTTCTCATTTCGTTTCCCTGGAGGAATGAACTGCACACTTCTTAGATAATTGACAAATACCAGAGATAGCGTAATTAGAAAACGTGCGAACCAAATTTATCTCGATATTCGTTTTAGGCTGAAAGCACCACCACCACCAGTTATATTCTACCAAAAGCCAGCAAGATATTAATCAATAAATACGAAAGGACTTTACTCTACCAGATGGTGCCAACAGTTTTTAACTCTAAATTGCTTACTTTTCACTTAAGTTGTAAAGCTAAATATATAAAAATCAAATTTTAATACAAAGTTTAATCTAACCAGAATATAGATAACTTCATTGAAGCACACTAAATAAAAAAGGTCTTTTGGTACTTTAGTATATCCAATGTCCTGTCGATAGGAGCAATAGTCTTCTAGGAGGGACGAGATTGAGAACTGCTTTATTCTTTATGTACACGAATCCTGCTGCTGCCGGTTGCAGCGATTCTGGTGATGTGTAATAATGTAGTCCCGAAATCATCTTAATACATCTATTTCCAACCCTTATCAAACGAACGACTCAGTCACCACTGGCCTAGAGAGTTCGGTGATATCCTTTCTGTTCGTGCAAGGATTCCCGACTCATTTTCCTTGTGTTCGTCGTTCGTGTTCATCCCTGGGACGACCCTGGGTCTGATCGATGATTTAAATTTTTACTCTTGCACAGCTCGCACATTTAGCTCTATATCTCACATGCTCGCTATTGTCGTCAATTTCTTTTATTCCTGAGTACAATTGTCAAATATTTGAGGGAGTTTTCCCATGAAAAGATTCTCGTTTTTTGCTTTCTTTTGAATTCCATGTGATATGGGAGTTTATTGTTAATTTGACAGCTGTCACTTTTGATATATTATAGAATTTCGGGAGTAAGTGAAAACCGAATTGGAATCAATTTGTAATTACATGTTGGAAATTTTAGATTTTAATCTAAAGCAGTAAATAAATAATTGCAAACGACAGAGCATTTTTCACCGATTTATGAATAAACAAGAAATATTTTCTTTTCGTATTCAGTGCACGTTAGCTATTATAGAAAAGCTATCATGTATGAATTTTCCCGAGTAATAAATTGCAGATTGTATTGCCTGCGGGACCGATGCGAGATGTTCGTTCAATACAACACAACAGGCAAATATAGCAACAGACTTCACCTTCGTTAGTCTGCATGTGGCAAGCCGGTATCTCGCGTATTCAAACTAAATCGAGGGCACTATCGTTTTGTGGTCATTTATCAAAAAGACCGGGGCGTCTTGACGCCGTGCCAACTGGCTATGTCCGCGTCTGTAATTGACTTATTGGCCGGAAATGACTACTGGATCGATAAAACCCCCCAAAAATTCTTAAGCTAACCCTTGTAATTTTTCGTGGAGTAAAACAAATTTCAAAAATCCAATAGGGTAAAAATTGATATTGTTTGGAAACGAGCGGAAACTACTTGCAAAGCAAACGCAGGGAGATAAAAAGATAAAAGACAAAAGGCAGAAGATAAAATATAGAAGAAGAGGAGTCTATACGCAGATATCTGATGGTATAAAACCTTCAGATTCCAATAACGCATCAAGCAACCGATGCGACGCGAATCTACTATTCTAGCAAATATTCGCAATGTGGAAACTCACAAACTCAGAGGTAAAGACGTGGAAGTTTTGTAAGATTCAACTTCACTTCTTCGATCTAGTCCCGAGGGAAGAAGCAAGCATACGAATATACGCGTATATGAAAGCAGCATTATTAGGATATCTATTCTCTAGTCTAGTCTACCAACCTACCTTCAGGTACAGCGCTGGATGTGAGTAGAAAATTGACGCAGGCGGCACCTGTGCCATGTCCGACTACTGTGACGTTGGTCGGATCTCCTCCGAAGAAGGCTATGTTTTCTTGAATCCAGTGCAACGCGGCGATCTGATCCATCAGTCCATAATTCGCCGGAGATTTCAGATACGGATCAGTGTTCGCATTCAGGAATCCTGTAACAAATGGATACCAAAACTTGAGCGAATATTTCTCTCATATTTTTCTAGTTGAAATAATAGAAAGCAGCGCAATCTCAAAACCAGTAATACTTTAATACATAAATAAATAACTTATTCGATTTCAAAGTTTAGGATAAACTCCAAAGATTAATAATAATCCGCGTAATATCTCATATAAAATAACAGTTTCAATGAACTGATATATACCTATAGAAAGCGCGAGGTTGAATTTTGGTCTTCGGAACGACAACAATAACAAGATAATGTAAGTAAAGATAAAGTAACTTTGGCTAGGATTCGTTGTACTACCTGAGAAGCGCACATCGCCGTAAATACCACAGCGAGAGCGGGTTTTCTTCGGTGCGCGCGATGCTGAGAACTTTTCCAAACAACTAAATTACAACTTTTCTCCCGAAAACCTGGCTTTCGAGCTCGCCGGATTTGCTTTTCCGCATGGTTTTACACGGCGTGGCGCGTGGGAGATACTTTTACATTCTCTCGGTTCTTGCCAGAGGTTGCAAACGTCCCATGTTTCGTAGAATGTATGTGAATGTGAGCTAAATTCATGCGGGGGTGGCCGTTGCGTACACAGAATGTTAATGAAATGTATATTTATTGTTCCGCGTTTGTCATGCAGTTCTGTGTCTCCAATGGTAAAGAACAGACGCGACGCGAGCTGAGAAAGATAGCACGACGACATAACACAATGTCTTAGTTTTAATCTCAGTGAACTGATTACGTTTGTTGGAGTTAGAAATTCGAAGCAAAGCTCCTCGAGTTACACGTACGTTTTTAATTCTTTTAATGTCTCACGACTAGGAGAGAATTCAATTTTCGGCCACGATGAATAATTTACTCTACTAGAAAATTGCCTTCTATGTTTGTATACTTTGAAGAGTCTTTGAGTGTTATTATATTCATATAATTTAATAAAGAAAATTCCTGAAAAGGTTAAGACTTGTTGGATAAAGTTTGATAAACTTTGCGCCTATAGCGAGTTCTGCAATAAATAAATTTAATTAGACGTATTAACCCAACCCAAGGGCCGACCAAGCGTGATTTGATTGGCGTCACGCAGACGATAAATGAAAATATACGAAGATTACGGAAAATAAGGGATGGCGATGCCGGTGACGACGACATCGCAGGATTAACTTAATTGATAAAATTAGCTCAAGGATGAGGGAGTCAACTTTTTGCGCTTTTCGTTCAATTTCTCTTTTGCCACTCTTCCGTTTTGGTCATATAAAAAGCACAGCCATCTAACTTATTTTTATCTACAGGGTGTTTCTTATTACAAAAATGTTAAGATGAAAATTCTAGAGCAAGGACCAAATAAGAAAGATATAACTTGAGATTGAAGAGCTATCCTTCTAATTGAAGGAAAGACTCCAATCCTATGGGTTGTCAGGTCAGCTACATAAAGTACACATGTCGGGGTCAGGAGGTAGAGATATAGTATAGGAAAGCTAGCAAGCAAACTAACAGCAGGCGGCAAGAGCAAGGAATTTAATTTAGAAAGTTTTTCTTCTTCTTGCTGCTACTAGCACTGATGGCAGGCAAGGACTCGGTCCGCGTGGAGTTTCGCCGCCCTCTTTTCGGAATTAAGTTTTTGGCTAAATTGAACTAAAGCAACTATTCACCGAACTGATTTAGGGCGATTTGCTCGAAAAATGGAACAAAAATAAAACGATGTTTTTCTCGGAGTCGTCTTCGCCGCACGTATTACTTTATTGCGTGAACATAGTTCAGTTCGGACTGCATGCATCACAGCATCATTTATTGCACATTTTGTAACTTGTGATTCTTTATATAGAAATTCTTTACTCGA